>JAWNNP010000600.1:0-17504 GCA_035044805.1 Leucophenga maculata
GCCCTAGCTATTTAATAAATATTTGTTATTAGAAAAGTGTTCGATGCTGTCACAAAAATGTATTTTTTAAACAAACATTCTAATAAATGTTGTATACTTTTTCTTTAGTTTTCACTGTAGTTACCCCGCTTTAATTCCGCCGAGTATCGTATGCCATTGTGTGTTCCTCCTACTTCTTTTGTTGTCCTCGTAGCTGCTGTTGGATCTTGTTATTTTTCCTCTGTCCTCAGGTTGCTGCTGCCCTTGTCGCCTCGTTCTATAGGCACCGTTGGCTACCGCCAACGGCCGCCTTTTTCTCTTGTTACTTTTTTCCGCGGTTCGACCTTTCGGTTCACTGGTTCACCAAAGACTCCCAGAACATTTTTCCCTATATACAGTCGAACCTTTTGCTCTGCTGGCGATTCTGCTTCGGTTTCAGCTCCGCTCTCTCATGATTCCAATGCGCATCACAAAATCCTCCGTTAATCGCAAGGTGTTGATACCCTTTAGCGAATAACGGACAGGTGTATGCCAACGCATGGAATGTGCATAAATCTTGCACGCGTGGAAGCGCACGCAAAGTTTCCGTTGCTCTGCGTTTGCGTCGACGTCTGTCGACGATCGAGCGCAGTTAGTTTCCAAACGATTAGCAGCTGCAGCGGCTACGAATCGAGAGAAACAAAAATGCGCAAAACTTATTTGCGCTTGGAAATGTTACGGTAAACGTGAGTGCGCATGAGCATATATGTGCGCTTCTTTGAGTGTTTTGTTAGGGTATATTTGTAGTTACGTTGTGTCGGCATATTAGGGTCTGGTCGACCTATGTGAAACCTTGATTGTTCTTGGTACTTTGTTCATGTGTTGTGCGATGGCCTGCGGCCATCGTCAGAATATTTATTGCACATGTTAATGGGATCGGGAAAAGTAATCGTATTAAGTTTGGTAAAAATCAGAGGGGACTATGCCCCACCCTCCGATACAAGCGATAAACAATATTCAAGATATCTTTGCATTCATATGAGGTACGGGTACGAAATTTATTACAGAAAATTAATCGTGTTAAGTTTGGTCAAAATCAGAAGGGGCTGTGCCCCAAACAAGGGATAAACAAAATTCAACATATCATTTCATCCATTGGAGGTACGGAGATGAAATTTATTACACATGTTAATGGGATTGGGAAAAGTAATCGTGTTAAGTTTGATCAAAATCGGAGGGGGCTATGCCCAACCACCCATACAAGCGATAAAAAAAATTCAACATATCTTTGCATCCAGAAAAGTAATCGTGTTAAGGTTGATCAAAATCGGAGGGGCTATGGCAACCCCCCATTCAAGCGATAAACAAAATATAACACATATTTCCATCCATATGAGGTACGGGGACGAAATTTATTGCACGTGTTAATGGGAATGGGTAAAGTAATCGTGTGTAACGAGGCACAGGCCGAGGCATGCTCGCCGGATGCCCAGGCGTTCGTTACAGAAATTTTTATTATTTCAGTAACCACTGGCAGTTAGAAATTTCCAGGAATGACCACGACTTAGTTTTGTTTTTTAATTCAAATTTATTGTTTCTATTTGTACAAACAGATGCTTATGGCCTAACTCGGATCTGAGCGCAGCTTTTATTAGGTAAATTTAATAACTAAATTAATTTCTGCCGTTGCCCCGCTGCCTCCGCTGATGCTACTACTGGCGTTGCTGTTGTTTCGTATGCTGTCACCGCCGTTGTATTCAACGCTGTTGTCTTTGCTATGTCTGCTGTCGCTCTCTCTGGTTTTGTCTTGTCCCAGCTGCTGTTCTCCGCGAACACGTCCGTTCAGCTTCGCTATCCGAGTTGGACTCCCAGAATATTTTCGCTGTCCTCGCGTCGATCGGTCAAATGCCCGTTGTCTATTGGCTCCTTCCATTTAACCGATTAACGGCAATCAGCAAACGGCCGTTGTCTATTGGCTCCTTCCAACTGCACCGGTCCAATGTGCTGAACACCTTGTTGTTGTTGCCGTCCAACTTGTACATTCGTCCAATGTGCGTACCGTTACCGTGAATGATTGTTGTTGCGGGTGCCGTTGCTTGTGGGACTTTTGGACGTTTCTGTGCGCCTCCTCGTTTGCGTTACCTCAGTGTTGTTGGTTTCTTTTGTGCGTTTGTTTTATATTATGTCCAAGTGTAGCGTATCGTTAATATTGTGTTCGGTATGTTTGTCTTGTAAGGTGTTTTGTATTCTTGTGTAGTGTATCGTTGCTTTTGTGTATGTATAACCGTAACTGTCTGTGGCCGACGTAGTTTTGGCCATTGCGTTGTGCGAGGGCCGGAGGACCTCGACACACGTGTTAAGTTCAGTCAAAGTCAGATGGGGCTATGCCCCACCATCCCATACAAGCGATAAACCAAATTCAACATATCTTTGCATCCATTTGAGTTACGGGAACGAAATTTGTTACACATATTAATTGGATCGAAAAAAGTAATCGTATTAAGTTTGGTCAAAATCAGACAAGGGATAAATAAAATTCAACATATCATTTCATCCATTAGAAGAACGGGGACGAAATTTATTGCAAATATTAATGGGAACGAGAAAAGTAATCGTGTTAAGTTTGGTCAAAATAAGAGGGGCTATGCATCACCATCCCATACAAGCGATAAACAAAATTCAACATATCTTTGCATCAATATGAGGTACGGGAACGAACCTTGTTACACATGTTATTGGGATCGAAATAAGTAATATTGTTAAGTTTGGTCAAAATCGGAAGGGGCTACGCCCCACCCCCAATACACCCGATTAACAAAATTCAACATATCTTTGCATCCATATGAGGTACGGGGACGAATTTTATTAATTATGTTAAGGGGATCGGGAAAACTAATCGTATTAAGTTTGGTCAAAATCGGATAGGGCTATGCCCCACCCACCATATAAGCGATAAACAAAATTCAACACATCTTTGCATCCATTTGAGGTACGGGGACGGACGAAATTTATTACACATGTTAATGGGATCGGGAAAAGTAATTGTCTTAAGGTTTGTCAAAATCGTCGGGGCTATGCCCCACCCCCCAAACAAGCGATAAACAAACTTCAACATACCGTTGCATCCATATGAGGTATGGGGATGAAACTTATTACACGTGTTAAAGGGATCGGGAAAAGTAATTGTGTTAAGGTTGGTCAAAATCGTCGGGGCTATGCCCCACCCCCCAAACAAGCGATAAACAAACTTCAACATACCGTTGCATCCATATGAGGTACGGGGATGAAAGTTATTACACATGTTAATGGGATCGGGAAAAGTAATTGTCTTAAGGTTTGTCAAAATCGTCGGGGCTATGCCCCACCCCCCAAACAAGCGATAAACAAATTTCAACATACCGTTGCATCCATAGGAGGTACGGGGACGAAATTTATTACACATGTTAATGGGATCGGGAAAAGTAATCGTAATAAGGTTGGTCAAAATCGGAGGGGGCTACACCCCACCCACCATATAAGCGATAAACAAAATTCAACACATCTTTGCATCCATTTGAGGTACGGGGACGGACGAAATTTATTACACATGTTAATGGGATCGGGAAAAGTAATTGTCTTAAGGTTTGTCAAAATCGTCGGGGCTATGCCCCACCCCCCAAACAAGCGATAAACAAACTTCAACATACCGTTGCATCCATATGAGGTACGGGGATGAAAGTTATTACACATGTTAATGGGATCGGGAAAAGTAATTGTCTTAAGGTTTGTCAAAATCGTCGGGGCTATGCCCCACCCTCCAAACAAGCGATAAACAAATTTCAACATACCGTTGCATCCATAGGAGGTACGGGGACGAAATTTATTACACATGTTAATGGGATCGGGAAAAGTAATCGTAATAAGGTTGGTCAAAATCGGAGGGGGCTACACCCCACCCACCATACAACCGATAAACAAAATTCAACATTTCTTTGCATCCAAATGAGGTACGGGGACGAATTTAATTACATATGTTATGGGATCGAGAAAAGTAATCGTGTTAAGTTTGGTCAAAATCGGAGGGCCGATGCTTCACCCCCATACAAGCGATAAACAAAATTCAAAATATCTTTGCATCCATCTGAGGTACGGGGACGAAATTTATTGCACATGTTAATGGGATCGAGAAAAGTAATCGCGTTAAGTTTGGTCAAAATATGAGGTTCTATGGCCACCCCCCATACAAGCGATAAACAAAATTCAACATATCGTTGCATCCTTTTGAGGTGGTGAGACGAAATTAATTACACATGTTAATGTTATCGTGAAAAGTAATCGTGTTATGTTTGAGCAAAATGGAATGGGCTATGCCCCACCCCCCATACAATAAACAAAATTCGAGGAATGTAATCGTATTAAATTTGGTCAAAATCGGAGGGCCGATGCTTCACTCCCCATACAAGCGATAAACAAAATTCAACATATCTTTGCATCCATATGAGGTACGGTGACGAAATTTATTACACATGCTAATGGGATCGAGAAAAGAAATCGTGTTAAGTTACAATTATGGCTACTATGGCTACTCCCCATACAAGGGATAAACAAAATTCAACATATCTTTCCATCCATATGAGGTACGGGGACGAAATTTATTACACATGTTAATGGGAACGGGAAAAGTAATCGTGTTAAGTTCGGTCAAAATCGTAGGGGCTATGCCCGACCATCCAAAACAAGCGATAAACAAAATTCAACATACCTTTGCATCCTTTGTAGGTACGGGATCGAAATTTATTGCACATGTTAATGGGATCGCACAAAGTATTCGTGTTAAGTTCGGTTAAAATCGGAGGGGGCTATGCCCCACCCCCCATACAAGCGATAAACAAAATTCAACATATCCATTGTAGGTACGGCGACGAAATTTATTGCACATGTTAATGGGAACGGGAAAAGTAATCGTGTTAAGTTTTGTCAAGATAGGAGGGGCTATGCCACACCCGCCATACAAGCGATAAACAAAATTCAACACTATCTTTGCATCCATATGAGGTACGGGGACGAAACTTGTTGCACATGTTAATGGGATCGGAAAATGTAATCGTGTTAAGTTTGGTTAAAATCGGAGGGGGCTATGCCCCACCCCCCATACAAGCGATAAACAAAATTCAACATATCATTGCATCCATTTGTAGGTACGGGGACGAAATTTATTGCACATGTTAATGGGAACGGGAAAAGTAATCGTGTTAAGTTTGATCAAGATCGGAGGGGGCTATGCCCCACCACCCCATACAAGCGATAAACAAAATTCAACATATCTTTGCATCCATATGAGGTGCTGGGACGAAATTTATTACACATGTTGATGGGATCGAGAAAAGTAATCGTGTTAAGGTTGGTCAAAATCGGAGGGGGCTACGCCCCACCCACAATATAAGCGATAAACAAAATTCAACATATCATTGCATCCATTTGAGGGACAACATTTATTACACATGTTTATGAGATCGGGAAAAGTAGTCTGTTAAGTTTGGTCAAAATCGGAGGAGGGTATGCCCAACCACCCATACAAGCGATAAACAACATTCAACATATTTTTGCATCCATATGAAGTACGGGGACGAAATTTATTACACATGTGAATGGGATCGGGAAAAGTAATCGTGTTAAGTTTGGTCAAAATCGGAGGGGGCAATGCGCCAACCCCCATACAAGCGATAAACAAAATTCAACATATCTTTCCATCCATTTGAGGTCCGGGGACGAAACTTATTACACATGTTAATGGGATCGGGAAGAGTAATCGTGTTAAGTTTGGTCAAAATCGGAGGGGGCTATGCCCACCCTCCCATACAAGCGATAAACAAAATTCAACATATCTTTCCATCCATATGGAGGTACTGGAACGAAAATTATTACACATGTTAATGGGATCGGGAAAAGTAAACGTGTTAAGTTTGGTCAAAATCGGAGGGGCTATGGCCAACCCCCATACAAGGAATAAATAAAATTCAACATATCTTTCCATCCATATGAGGTACGGGGACGAAATTTATTGCATATGTTAATGGGATCGAGTAAAGTAATCGTGTTAAGTTCGGTTAAAATCGAGGGGCTTTGCCCCACCCCATACAAGCGATAAACAAAATTCAACATATCATTGCATCCATTTGTAGGTACGGGGACGAAATTTATTGCACATGTTAATGGGAACGGGAAAAGTAATCGTGTTAAGTTTGATCTAGATCGGAGGGGGCTATGCCCCACCACCCCATACAAGCGATAAACAAAATTCAACATATCTTTGCATCCATATGAGGTGCTGGGACGAAATTTATTACACATGTTGATGGGATCGGGAAAAGTAATCGTGTTAAGGTTGGTCAAAATCGGTGGGGCTACGCCCCACCCACAATACAAGCGATAAACAAAATTCAACATATCATTGCATCCATTTGAGGGACAACATTTATTACACATGTTTATGAGATCGGGAAAAGTAGTCGTGTTAAGTTTGGTCAAAATCGGAGGAGGGTATGCCCAACCACCCATACAAGCGATAAACAACATTCAACATATCTTTGCATCCATGAGGTACGGACGAAATTTTTCACCCATATGAAGTACGGGGACGAAATTTATTACACATGTGAATGGGATCGAGAAAAGTAATCGTGTTAAGTTTGGTCAAAATCGGAGGGGCAATGGCCAACCCCCATACAAGCGATAAACAAAATTCAACATATCTTTCCATCCAGTTGAGGTCCGGGGACGAAACTTATTACACATGTTAATGGGATCGGGAAGAGTAATCGTGTTAAGTTTGGTCAAAATCGGAGGGGGCTATGCCCCACCCCCCATACAAGCGATAAACAAAATTCAACATATCTTTCCATCCATATGGAGGTACTGGGACGAAAATTTATTACACATGTTAATGGGATCGGGAAAAGTAAACGTGTTAAGTTTGGTCAAAATCGGAGGGGCTATGCCCAACCCCCATACAAGCGAATAAACAAAATTCAACATATCTTTCCATCCATATGAGGTACGGGGACGAAATTTATTGCACATGTTAATGGGATCGAGGAAAGTAATCGTGTTAAGTTCGGTCAAAATCAGAGGGGGCTATGCCCCACCCCTCATACAAGCGATAAACAAAATTCAACATATCTTTGCATCCATTTGAGGTATGGGGACGAAATTTATTACACATGTTAATGGGATCGGGAAAAGTAATCGTGTTAAGTTTGGTCAAAATCGGAGGGGCTATGCCCCACCCCCATACAAGCGATAAACAAAATTCAACATATCTTTGCATCCATATGAGGTACGGGGACGAAATTTATTACACATGTTAATGGGATCGGGAAAAGTAATCGTGTTAAGTTTGGTCAAAATCGGAGGGGGCTATGCCCCACCACAACACATACAAAATTCAACATATCTTTGCATCCATTTGAAGTACGGGGACGAAATTTATTACACATGTTAATGGGATCGGGAAAAGTAATCGTGTTAAGTTTGGTCAAAATCGGAGGGGGCTATGCCCCACCCCCCATACAAGCGATAAACAAAATTCAACATATCTTTGCATCCATTTGAGGTACGGGGACGAAATTTATTACACATGTTAATGGGATCGGGAAAAGTAATCGAGTTAAGTTTGGTCAAAATCGGAGGGGGCTATGCCCCACCCCCCATACAAGCGATAAACAAAATTCAACATATCTTTGCATCCATATGAGGTACGGGGACGAAATTTATTACACATGTTAATGGGATCGGGAAAAGTAATCGTGTAAGTTTGGTCAAAATCGGAGGGGGGCTATGGCCAACCCCCATACAAAGGATAAATAAAATTCAACATATCTTTCCATCCATATGAGGTACGGGGACGAAATTTATTACACATGTTAATGGGATCGGGAAAAGTAATCGTGTTAAGTTTGGTCAAAATCGGAGGGGCTATGCCCCACCTCCCATACAAGCGATAACAAAATTCAACATATCTTTGCATCCATATGAGTACGGGGACGAAATTTATTACACATGTTAATGGGATCGGGAAAAGTAATCGTGTTAAGTTTGGTCAAAATCGGAGGGGGCTATGCCACCCCCATACAAGCGATAAACAAAATTCAACATATCTTTGCATCCATTTGAGGTACGGGGACGAAATTTATTACACATGTTAATGGGATCGGGAAAAGTAATCGTGTTAAGTTTGGTCAAAATCGGAGGTGGCTATGCCCCACCCCCCATACAAGCGATAAACAAAATTCAACATATCTTTGCATCCATTTGAGGTACGGGGACGAAATTTATTACACATGTTAATGGGATCGGGAAAAGTAATCGTGTTAAGGTTGGTCAAAATCGGAGGGGCTATGCCCCACCCCCCATACAAGCGATAAACAAAATTCAACATATCTTTGCATCCATTTGAGGTACGGGGCGAAATTATTACACAGTATTTATTACACTGTTATGGGATCGAAAAGTAATCGTGTTAAGTTTGGTCAAAATCGGAGGTGGCTATGCCCACCCCCCATACAAGCGATAAACAAAATTCAACATATCTTTGCATCCATATGAGGTACGGGGACGAAATTTATTACACATGTTAATGGGATCGAGAAAAGTAATCGTGTTAAGTTAGGTCAAAATCGGAGGGGGCTATGCCCCACCCCCCATACAAGCGGTAAACAAAATTCAACATATCTTTGCATCCATTTGAAGTACGGGGCGAAATTTATTACACATGTTAATGGGATCGGGAAAGTAATCGTGTTAAGTTTGGTCAAAATCGGAGGGGGCTATGGCCACCCCCCATACAAGCGATAAACAAAATTCAACATATCTTTCCATCCATATGAGGTACGGGGACGAAATTTATTGCACATGTTAATGGGATCGGGTAAAGTAATCGTGTTAAGTTTGGTCAAAATCGGAGGGGGCTATGCCCACCATCCCGATAAACAAATTCAACATATCTTTGCATCCTGAGTACGGGACGAAATTTATTACACATGTTAATGGGATCGGGAAAAGTAATCGTGTTAAGTTTGGTCAAAATCGGAGGGGGCTATGCCCAACCCCCATACAAGCGATAAACAAAATTCAACATATCTTTGCATCCATATGAGGTACGGGGACGAAATTTATTACACATGTTAATGGGATCGGAGAAAGTAATCGTGTTAAGTTTGGTCAAAATCGGAGGGGCTATGCCCCACCCCCATACAAGCGATAAACAAAATTCAACATATCTTTGCATCCATTTGAGGTACGGGGACGAAATTTATTACACATGTTAATGGGATCGGGAAAAGTAATCGTGTTAAGTTTGGTCAAAATCGGAGGGGCTATGCCCCACCCCCCATACAAGCGATAAACAAAATTCAACATATCTTTGCATCCATTTGAGGTACGGGGACGAAATTTATTACACATGTTAATGGGATCGAGAAAAGTAATCGTGTTAAGTTTGGTCAAAATCGGAGGGGGCTATACCCCACCCCCCATACAAGCGATAAACAAAATTCAACATATCTTTGCATCCATTTGAGGTACGGGGACGAAATTTATTACACATGTTAATGGGATCGGGAAAAGTAATCGTGTTAAGTTTGGTCAAAATCGGAGGGGGCTATGCCCCACCACCCATACAAGCGATAAACAAAATTCAACATATCTTTGCATCCATTTGAGGTACGGGGACGAAATTTATTGCACATGTTAATGGGATCGGGAAAAGTAATCGTGTTAAGTTTGGTCAAAATCGGAGGGGCTATGCCCCACCCCATACAAGCGATAAAACAAATTCAACATATCTTTGCATCCATTGAGGTACGGGACGAAATTTATTACACATGTTAATGGGATCGGGAAAAGTAATCGTGTTAAGTTTGGTCAAAATCGGAGGGGCTATGCCCACCCCCATACAAGCGATAAACAAAATTCAACATATCTTTGCATCCATTGAGTACGGGGACGAAATTTATTACACATGTTAATGGGATCGGGAAAAGTAATCGTGTTAAGTTTGGTCAAAATCGGAGGGGGCTATGCCCCACCCCCATACAAGCGATAAACAAAATTCAACATATCTTTGCATCCATTTGAGGTACGGGGACGAAATTTATTACACATGTTAATGGGATCGGGAAAAGTAATCGTGTTAAGTTTGGTCAAAATCGGAGGGGCTATGCCCACCCCCCATACAAGCGATAAACAAAATTCAACATATCTTTGCATCCATTTGAGGTACGGGGACGAAATTTATTGCACATGTTAATGGGATCGGGAAAAGTAATCGTGTTAAGTTTGGTCAAAATCGGAGGGGGCTATGCCCCACCCCCCATACAAGCGATAAACAAAATTCAACATATCTTTGCATCCATATGAGGTACGGGGACGAAATTTATTACACATGTTAATGTGGATCGGTAAGTGTAAATCGGTGCCAATACGGAGGGGGCTATGCCCCACCCCCATAAAGCATAAACATTTAACATATCTTTGCATCCATTTGAGGTACGGGGACGAAATTTATTACACATGTTAATGGGATCGGGAAAAGTAATCGTGTTAAGTTTGGTCAAAATCGGAGGGGGCTATGCCCCACCCCCCATACAAGCGATAAACAAAATTCAACATATCTTTGCATCCATATGAGGTACGGGGACGAAATTTATTACACATGTTAATGGGATCGGGAAAAGTAATCGTGTTAAGTTTGGTCAAAATCGGAGGGGGCTATGCCCCACCCCCCATACAAGCGATAAACAAAATTCAACATATCTTTGCATCCATTTGAGGTACGGGGACGAAATTTATTACACATGTTAATGGGATCGGGAAAAGTAATCGTGTTAAGTTTGGTCAAAATCGGAGGGGCTATGCCCCACCCACCATACAAGCGATAAACAAAATTCAACATATCTTTGCATCCATTTGAGGTACGGGGACGAAATTTATTACACATGTTAATGGGATCGGGAAAAGTAATCGTGTTAAGTTTGGTCAAAATCGGAGGGGGCTATGCCCCACCCCCCATACAAGCGATAAACAAAATTCAACATATCTTTGCATCCATTTGAGGTACGGGGACGAAATTTATTACACATGTTAATGGGATCGGGAAAAGTAATCGTGTTAAGTTTGGTCAAAATCGGAGGGGCTATGCCCCAACCCCCATACAAGCGATAAACAAAATTCAACATATCTTTGCATCCATATGAGGTACGGGGACGAAATTTATTACACATGTTAATGGGATCGAGAAAAGTAATCGTGTTAAGTTTGGTCAAAATCGGAGGGGGCTATGCCCCACCCCCATACAAGCGATAAACAAAATTCAACAATATCATTTGCATCCATGTCGTGAAGGTACGGGGGTACGAAAATTTATTACATATGTTAATGGGATCGGGAAAGTAATCGTGTTAAGTTTGATCAAAATCGGAGGGGGCTATGCCCAACCACCCCATACAAGCGATAAACAAAATTCAACATATCTTTGCATCCATATGAGGTACTGGGACGAAATTTATTACACATGTTAATGGGATCGGGAAATGTAATCGTGTTAGTTTGGTCAAAATCGGAGGGGCTATGCCCCACCCCCCATACAAGCGATAAACAAAATTCAACAAATCTTTGCATCCATTTGAGGTACGGGGACGAAATTTATTACACATGTTAATGGGATCGGGAAAAGTAATCGTGTTAAGTTTGGTCAAAATCGGAGGGGGCTATGCCCCACCCCCCATACAAGCGATAAACAAAAATCAACATATCTTTGCATCCATTTGAGGTACGGGGACGAAATTTATTACACATGTTAATGGGATTGAGAAAAGTAATCGTGTTAAGTTTGGTCAAAATCGGAGGGGGCTATGCCCCACCCCCCATACAAGCGATAAACAAAATTCAACATATCTTTGCATCCATATGAGGTACGGGACGAAATTTATTACACATGTTAATGGGATCGGAGAAAAGTAATCGTGTTAAGTTTGGTCAAAATCGGAGGGGGCTATGCCCCACCCCCCATACAAGCGATAAACAAAATTCAACAAATCTTTGCATCCATATGAGGTACGGGGACGAAATTTATTACACATGTTAATGGGATCGGGAAAAGTAATCGTGTTAAGTTTGGTCAAAATCGGAGGGGGCTATGCCCCACCACCCATACAAGCGATAAACAACGGCCGCCTTTTTCACTTGTTACTTTTTTCCGCGGTTCGACCTTTCGGTTCACTGGTTCACCAAAGACTCCCAGAACATTTTTCCCTATATACAGTCGAACCTTTTGCTCTGCTGGCGATTCTGCTTCAGTTTCAGCTCCGCTCTCTCATGATTCGAATGCGCATCGCAAAATCCTCCGTTAATCGCAAGGTGTTGATACTCTTTAGCGAATAGCGGACAGGTGTATGCGAACGCATGGAATTTGCATATATCTTGCTCAATACATTCGATAACGCCGACGCCACGCAAGCGTGGAAGCGCACGAAAAGTTTCCGTTGCTCTGCGTTTGCGTCGACGTCTGTCGACGATCGTGCGCAGTTAGTTTCCAAACGATTAGCAGCTGCAGCGGCTAGGAATCTTGGAAATGTTACGGTAAACGTGAGTGCGCATAAGCATATATGTGCGCTTCTTTGAGTGTTTTGTTAGGGTATATTTGTAGTTACGTTGTGTCGGCATATTAGGGTCTGGTCGACCTATGTAAAACCTTGATTGTTCTTGGTGCTTTGTTCATGTGTTGTGCGATGGCCTGCGGCCATCGTCAGAATATTTATTGCACATGTTAATGGGATAGGGAAAAGTAATCGTGTTAAGTTTGGTGAAAATCAGAGGGGCCTATGCCCCACCCTCCGATACAAGCGATAAACAATATTCAAGATATCTTTGCATTCATATGAGGTACGGGGACGAAATTTATTACAGAAAATTAATCGTGTTAAGTTTGGTCAAAATCAGAAGGGGCTGTGCCCCAAACAAGGGATACACAAAATTCAACATATCATTTCATCCATTGGAGGTACGGAGATGAAATTTATTACACATGTTAATGGGATTGGGAAAAGTAATCGTGTTAAGTTTGATCAAAATCGGAGGGGGCTATGCCCAACCACCCATACAAGCGATAAAAAAAATTCAACATATCTTTGCATCCAGAAAAGTAATCGTGTTAAGGTTGATCAAAATCGGAGGGGCTATGGCAACCCCCCATTCAAGCGATAAACAAAATATAACACATATTTTCATCCATATGAGGTACGGGGACGAAATTTATTGCACATGTTAATGGGAACGGTAGAAGTAATCGTGTTAATTTTGGTCAAAATGGGAGGGACTATGGCCACCCCCATTCAAGCGATAAACAAAATATAACATATATTTCCATCCATATGAGGTATGGGGACGAAATTTATTGCACGTGTTAATGGGAATGGGAAAAGTAATCGTTTTAAGTTCGGTCAAAGTCAGAGGTGGCTATGCCCCACCATCCCATACAAGCGATAAACCAAATTCAACATATCTTTGCATCTATTTGAGTTACGGGAACGAAATTTGTTACACATATTAATTGGATCGAAAAAAGTAATCGTGTTAAGTTTGGTCAAAATCAGAGGGGGCTTTGCCCCATACAATGGATAAATAAAATTCAACATATCATTTCATCCATTAATGGGATCGGGAAAAGTAATCGTGTTAAGTATGGTCAAAATAAGAGGGGCTATGCATCAACATCCCATACAAGCGATAAACAAAATTCAACATATCTTTGCATCCATATGAGGTACGGGAACGAACCAAACCAAATTCAACATATCTTTGCATCTATTTGAGTTACGGGAACGAAATTTGTTACACATATTAATTGGATCGAAAAAAGTAATCGTGTTAAGTTTGGTCAAAATCGGAGGGGGCTATGCCCAACCACCCATACAAGCGATAAAAAAAATTCAACATATCTTTGCATCCAGAAAAGTAATCGTGTTAAGGTTGATCAAAATCGGAGGGGCTATGGCAACCCCCCATTCAAGCGATAAACAAAATATAACACATATTTCCATCCATATGAGGTACGGGGACGAAATTTATTGCACATGTTAATGGGAACGGTAGAAGTAATCGTGTTAAGTTTGGTCAAAATGGGAGGGACTATGGCCACCCCCATTCAAGCGATAAACAAAATATAACATATATTTCCATCCATATGAGGTATGGGGACGAAATTTATTGCACGTGTTAATGGGAATGGGAAAAGTAATCGTTTTAAGTTCGGTCAAAGTCAGAGGTGGCTATGCCCCACCATCCCATACAAGCGATAAACCAAATTCAACATATCTTTGCATCTATTTGAGTTACGGGAACGAAATTTGTTACACATATTAATTGGATCGAAAAAAGTAATCGTGTTAAGTTTGGTCAAAATCAGAGGGGGCTTTGCCCCATACAATGGATAAATAAAATTCAACATATCATTTCATCCATTAATGGGATCGGGAAAAGTAATCGTGTTAAGTTTGGTCAAAATAAGAGGGGCTATGCATCAACATCCCATACAAGCGATAAACAAAATTCAACATATCTTTGCATCCATATGAGGTACGGGAACGAACCAAACCAAATTCAACATATCTTTGCATCTATTTGAGTTACGGGAACAAAATTTGTTACACATATTAATTGGATCGAAAAAAGTAATCGTGTTAAGTTTGGTCAAAATCAGAGGGGGCTTTGCCCCATACAATGGATAAATAAAATTCAACATATCATTTCATCCATTAATGGGATCGAAAAAAGTAATCTTGTTAAGTTTGGTCAAAATCGGAAGGGGCTATGCCCCACCCCCCATACACCCGATTAACAAAATTCAACATATCTTTGCATCCATATGAGGTACGGAGACGAATTTTATTAAATATGTTAAGGGGATCGGGAAAACGAATCGTAATAAGTTTGGTCAAAATCGGATAGGGCTATGCCCCACCTCCCCATACAAGTGATAAACAAAATTAAACATATCGTTGCATACATATGTGGTACGGGGACGAAATTTATTACACATGTTATTGTGATCGAGAAAAGTAATCGTGTGAAGTTTGGTCAAAATCGGAGGGGCTACACCCCACCACCAATATAAGCGATAAACAAAATTAAACACATCTTTGCATCCATTTGAGGGACAAAATTTATTACACATGTTTATGAGATCGGGAAAAGTAATCGTGTTAAGTTTGGTCAAAATCAGATGGGGCTGTGCCCCATACAAGGGATAAACCAAATTCAACATATCATTTCATCCATTGGAGGTACGGGGACGAAATTTATTGCACATAATATATGGAACGAGAAAAGTAATCGTGTTAAGTTTGGTCAAAATCAGAAGGGGCTATGCCCCACCCTCCGATACAAGCGATAAACAATATTCAACATATCTTTGCATTCATATGAGGTACAGGGACGAAATTTATTACACATGTTATTGGGATCGAGAAAATTAATCGTGTTAAGTTTGGCCAAAATCAGAAGGGGCTATGCACCAAACCAACCCGAACCCCCCCTCATACACCCGATAAACAAAATTCAACATATCTTTGCATCCATATGAGGTACGGGGACGAATTTTATTACATATGTTAATGGGAACGGGAAAAGTAATCGTATTTGTTACACGTGTTAATGGGATTGAAAAAAGTTATCGTGTTAAGTGGTTCCGTCCCATACAAGCGATAACAAAATTCAACAACTTGCGGAGGTACGGGACAAATTTATTGCACATGTTAATGGGACCCGGGTACGGCTACCTTTGTCCGCGGGGCATGGCCCCCCCATACAAGCGATAAACAAAATTCAACACATCTTTGCATCCATTTGAGGTACGGGGACAAAATTATTGCACGTGTTAATGGGATCGGGCAAAGTAATCGTGTTAAGTTTGGTCAAAATTGGAGTGGGCTGTGCCCTACCCCCCATACAAGCGATAAACAAAAATCAACACATCTTTGCATGCATTTGAGGTGCTGAGACGAAATTAATTACACATGTTAATGGGATCGTGAAAAGTAATCGTGTTAAGTTTGATCAAAATGGAAGGGGATATGCCCCACCCACCATACAATAAACAAAATTCGAGGAATGTAATCGTGTTAAGTTTGGTCAAGATTGGAGGGGCTGTGCCCCACCCGCCATACAAGTGATAAACAAAATTCAACACATCTTTGCATCCATATGAGGTACGGGAACGAAACTTGTTGCACATGTTAATGGGATCGAAAAATGTAATCGTGTTAAATTTGGTCAAAATCGGAGAGCCGAAGCTTCACTCCCCATACAAGCGATAAACAAAATTCAACATATCTTTGCAATCATATGAGGTACGGTGACGAAATTTATTACACATGCTAATAGGAACGGGAAAGTAATCAAAATCGTAGGGGCTATGGCTACTCCCCATACAAGGGATAAACAAAATTCAACATATCTTTCCATCCATATGAGGTACGGGGACAAAATTTATTACACATGTTAATGGGAACGGGAAAAGTAATCGTGTTAAGTTCGGTCAAAATCGTAGGGGCTATGTCCGACCTTCCCATACAAGCGATAAACAAAATTCAACACACCTTGTATCCATTGGAGGTACGGGATCGAAATTTATTGCACATGTTAATGGGATTGCATCCATTTGAGGTACGGGGACAAAATTTATTGCACGTGTTAATGGGATCGGGCAAAGTAATCGTGTTAAGTTTGGTCAAAATTGGAGTAGGCTGTGCCCTACCCCCCATACAAGCGATAAACAAAAATCAACACATCTTTGCATGCATTTGAGGTGCTGAGACGAAATTAATTACACATGTTAATGGGATCGTGAAAAGTAATCGTGTTAAGTTTGATCAAAATGGAAGGGGATTTGCCCCACCCCCCATACAATAAACAAAATTCGAGGAATGTAATCGTGTTAAGTTTGGTCAAGATCGGAGGGAGTTCGGAGTTCGGTCAAAATCGTAGGGGCTATGCCCGACCTTCCCATACAAGCGATAAACAAAATTCAACACACCTTGTATCCATTGGAGGTACGGGATCGAAATTTATTGCACATGTTAATGGGATCGCAAAAAGTATTCGTGTTAAGTTTGGTTCAAATCGGAGGGGGCTATGCCACACCCCCCATACAAGCGATATACAAAATTCAACATATCTTTGCGTCCATATGAGGTACGGGGACGAAATTTATTGCACATGTTAATGGGAACGGGAAAAGTAATCGTGTTAAATTTGTTCAAAATCGGAGGGGCTATGGCCACACCTCATAGAAGCGATAAACAAAACTCAACATATCATTGCATCCATTGGAAGTACTGGGACGAAATTTATTGCACATGTTAATGGGAACGGGAAAAGTAATCGTGTTAAGTTTGGTTAAAATTAGAGGGGCTTATGCCCCACCACCCCATACAAGCGATAAACAAAATTCAACATATCTCTGCATCAATATGAGATACGGGGATGAAATTTATTACATATGTTAATGGGAT
>JAWNNP010000604.1:0-17667 GCA_035044805.1 Leucophenga maculata
TAAAAAAAATAATAAAAAAAAATCGTAAATACGAAACGCAATACTGTAGCGTACCCATTTTAATTACTTTTTAATGTTATGGATGCATCGTCTGATTATCTGATATCCAATTTGTTTGCTGACTTTTGCAAAATACGTATTCTACAATAATGGCTCTTTTATTCCTTATGTTATATACACTAAGAATATTACAAAATATGACTTCATACATCCTTCTATTATCTCTATTCAAACTATTTTAACATGTCTTTTATCCATTAAATTTTCCTTCATATCTGGACTTGATAATATTCCCAGTAGTATTCTTAAACAGTGTTCTAGCTCTATTTGTTTCCCTTTATCGATTCTTTTCAACTGATCTATAAGTATATACAAGTTTCCATCTCTTTGGAGAGAATCATTCAATATTCCACCTCATAAAAAATGCAGCAAATCTGATATATCGAATTATAGAGGCATTGCTAAGCTAAGTGCTGCACCAAAACTGTTCGAAAAAATCATTACAGTCCAATTCGTTAAATTCTGTTATTAGTTTTTACCAACATGGTTTCGTTAGAGGCAAATCCATTTGCACAAATCTGTTAAAATTCTATTCTGTTGTGAATAATGGTTTTAAGGCCGGATGCCAAGCTGATGTCAAATACACAGACTTTAGTAAACCTTTTGATAGTGTGTGTCACAAACACATTTTGTTTAAATTGAAAACTATAGGATTTACACCCTCTCTTTGTTCTTGGACTCAGTTATACTTATCTGGCAGGACACAAAAAGTATTATTTAATATTTGTTTGTCTAAAACTATTGTAGTGTCATCTGGTGTTTCCCAAGATAGTCATCATGTTATATACCAAGACCGAATTGAAGCAGTTCAAAAACAGTTTCTTCTTTTTGCTCCTCTCCCTTGTAAATCTAACATCTTATAAGGACAGATTAAAATAAATTAATCTGGCAACCCTTTCATCATTCAGATCCATGCTTTGGTTTTTATCCACAAAATTGTTATTAGTGAAATTGATTTGTCGTACTTGCTTCAATAAATTTCATTAAATGTCCCCTTTCGACCAACTCGCCATTTTGTGCCAATAAAATTGTCTTTTTGTACGACTACTTTTTCTGTTCTATCTACAATAAATTCTCTTTTTCCTATTTTCATTCGTCTTTCAATTCTGTTAAAAATGCTGTACTAACAAATCACTATCCAATCAATTTATAATTTTCATTTTCTTTAAATTTCTTCGATTTTGTGATTGCGCCCGCTTGGACCTCTGGCAAGCTGTGGGTAGGGGCACATTCGGTTTACCAATCGGCCATTCAAAAATTCCTCCAAGGGTCTGAGTGGTCGCAACTTTCCTTCGTTAGTTTTAAGTAACTTTATATTAATATATATCGTTTTAAATAATTAGTTTTAAGCAACTGTTTAGCTTTGTAATAACTATTATCAATAAATAAATAAATAAACTTATAGCGGTATTAGTTGATATAGGTAACGTTCGCACGTCCAAAACGCTCGTTGCGTGCCTTCCATTAATCAAAACATGATCAATTTGATTACGTGTAATTTGATCTGAAGGCTAAATTTTCGACGTTTGAGATTTCTGACTGGAAGGCCGCTATCAGCATCTTTAGTGGCCGTTACCAACAAGACATGCCAACTTATTTTGTTCCTGCTCTCTCTACTCATCAATAACTTATTGTCCCAGCATGGACTACTCTGAGGTTTATTTAGCTCACGTCGGAACAATTGCGTTGAAATTGTGAACCTCAAACCGCGTATCATAACGCAAATATACCAAAGCATTTACTTTATATACTAAAACACTTTTCTTGTTCTCCATATCAATGTTGACAGGTTGTGAACCTCCCTCATAAACAGCTTCAAAGCTAATGCCATATTCGAATTTAAAAAGCAATCGTTCTTCACCACGTTCAGCACTGTCCGAAGATTCGCTTACATATATCGATACTAGCGTACCCGGCCTGCATTGCTAAGCTCCGTCTTTGTCTTCCTTTTGTTAAGTTGAGGTATCGCCGAGAGTGAAATTTATTAAGTCAAATAATAATAATATATAATAATATAATAATAAAAAGTCACGAAAATATAAATGGTTACTTTATAGCGCACAAGCAGCAACAGCAAGATAGGCAAGTAAGAAGGTAGCGACTAGAACATAAATCTGCAATATCGGAATATCTTCGTTAGCGTCATCAAAAAGAAATTTTCCAAATTATATTAGTACAAGTGCATAATACAAATAACAACAAAAACAAATTTACGTTATCTTCGTTGAGTAAAGACGTGTGACTATCGGCATTAAAAAAAATTTTTCAAATTATATTAGTACAAGTGCATAATACAACAACAAAATCAAATCAACCGTTTCCAAAGTTCTCGTTAATCCAGCTAACAACAACAAGTATATTACGGTAGGGCATTAGCCCAACAAAAAAACAATGCCGACTGATATAAATAAACTATACAAAACAACCCAAACTAATCCCAAATACTTGTACGTAAACATAAATAGAACGGACAATAAACCATTCGATAATGTTTCTCCGTTTCTAATTAAAAAAGTAATAGATTACACATGCAGCGAAGAAGTAGAAATAAGAGCGCTGCAGCGGCGCTCATTATCGTATATCCGGAAACATTCGTACGTTACATAGACAGAATAATTCAGTTCATCTTTCCGAACGAAGAACGATACATATTCGTACCGGTCGCTTCACGGTACACTGCTATATTGGTAATAGTAAGCAGCAAGTAAAACGGAAAAAAGTAACCGGTCACTTTTGTACCCACCCCGAATATACAAGTAATATTCGGTCAAAGTCAGCTTTCCGCTTGAAATTTTTTCAGCTATTGCCTTAAATTAAGATCAGCGATATAAATACATAATACGTATTTATTTTTGTATATTGAATATATTCATCAATTTACATTTTTTTCCAATTACCGTACACCGAGTATTTCTAAAAAAATCGGTGTAGCTGGCCTGTCTCCGATTATTTTATCAAGTTCTCATCGAGTAACAAAAATACTCTAGTTACGATAACCGAATACAGAGAAGTAGTGTATGTTAATCAAACCGACTGTGATACCGTAATCGATCCGGTCCGGTAATCCAAACAATCTAATCAGTTAAGGCTCCACCATATATACCGTTACCACTCAGATGGCATAACTGCCTAAGACTTGGACATCCTACAGCCTCTTGCAGACCTGCTAGAGCTTGTTCAAACCGCTCCGATGAACATCACACAACAGAAAATTATAATTGTGTGCTGGAGAAAAATGGCATAAATTGCAAAGATAACAACAACAACCACACAGCACAATGTGCAAAACATGCCCAGCATTTCTTAAAAATAAGGAACTTATAGTCATCATAAGAATCAAAAAAGTCTGCCATAAATAGCCATCAAAATATACTACACACGACATACTTATCAAATATCAACATTTTCCCAAATAACCGCCATGCAAACAGAAGTACCCGCACAATACTCGCAAATCATCAAAAACTCCTCTAGCCGTAATAACTAATAGCAGACCTACCAGCAGCGCTCCTCAGCCTAAGTACCACCAAGGAATCGCAATTCGTACGCCGATTTCGAAACCTTTTACCAACCAAACCTGCCGGCAAAGAGATCTCAACACCAAAACGAACTTTAACATCAACATCAACGCTCAGCTTACAATTATCAGATAATTTAAACCTCAGAATATACACCAAACCTCTAAGATCAAAAGGAACGACCGTTATTAAACAAAAAAAATAATAAAAAAAATTACAGTTGTCTACTTAGTGACAGTGACACCTACTAATCCCAGATTCCGTGCAACTGCCTGCAACCTCACTTACAATACATTAACATACAATTAACAAACAAAAATTAAACAGTGGAACCTAAATGGTTAGTGCAACAGCTACAGCCATTTCCAAATCTTATTAAAAAACACTATTTTAAAATAATATCCTTACTTACTTACTTACTTATGTGGCCGTCAACCGTCTACCGGTCATGGCCTCGTCTAGGAATACGCGCCAGTCTCCATAATCTTGTACGCGCTGGCGCCAGTCGTTTTGAATGCCAAGTACAGAGAGATCTCTCCATACCTGGTCATTCCATCGAGTGCCCTGTCGTCTTCTATGTCGGCGTCCACTAATCAAGTTTGGGCCCCCATGTAAACCATGCGTGCTGGAGCTTGTTACCTTCTACCTGCTACTGACGAGCGACTTCTCCATTATCGGTCCTCCAGCCATAGCTCAGCGTCTCTTCAGGGATGGGACCGACCACCGATAACAGAAAAGATAGATGCAACAACAAAAAAAATCAATTTATGCTACTCTATCGAACAGAGAAATATGTCAATACGTTTGCGATGGTGATGCTGAGAAACCTGAGAACAAAAGTAGCGAGATCATAGGTGTTACTGACCCCTCGTGCCACACCCTGCCTGAAGTTGCCTACAATATCGGCTATGGCAACTCCCCATTAATAATGCTCTAAAGCATTAAACGCGTAAACTAATGTTGCATATTGTCTTATCCATCATTTTCGAGTAATCCACCATTAAAAACTAATTCATTCCTTTTTCATTTTTTTACCAAATACAAACTTTTAATATAAATTTCATCTATCCTATTTTAATAATAACTTATATTATAAGTTGAAAGATTTAATCTAAAAAAAAAACTACTTATGACAAAAGTAAAACATTACGACAAAAAAAAAATATTGGCTGCGTTGCTTAATTAACAATATTCGGACGAATGTACTGAATCAGCCTAGAGAGTAGGATCGACGTGTATATAAAATTTCAATATTCATACGCCTGCTCAGAAAGATTTTCCCTACCTACCAGAGCGCTCTTAAGGCTTTAGGGCCAAACTGTCCCGACGTGGCGGTAATGTGGCTTAATTATATTTTGCTTTGTTCTAATTTTTTTTCTAAAAACATTTATATTCGCTATCGGACTACGAATTTAATCGTACTCTCTGGCTGCCTATTTTTTTTTATATTAACACTTATGTCTCTAAGATGAGTAATTTGCTTTAAATTTATAATTAAAAAAAAGGTTACGTAAACATGAGTCTTAAATAACTAATAGGCGATAATTAATGCATTCGAAAGAAAAATATAAGGTTACAAATAAGTTATAAACGCCGCAAACTTGATCAAAAGCAACGGTAGGGTATCAACAAATCAACAAAAAGCGGTCATCCACGCGATGCCAACCGACTACAGTTAATGACCTTAAGTCTAATACAATTAAGCAACCTTGCCTCAATTTAAGTATGGGGCACGTATTGGGTACTCGTCTCTTTCTTTATAACTGGTTGTTGCAACTCCTTTAGGATTCAAAGGTTATGTTCGGCGCTTGTGCGTGGTTGATACCCTCGCTTGCTTTAATTATTCGCTTTGTTGAGTTTGCGGAATAACTTCGGTTTATGACGATAAATTATATTGTATAAAAACCTTCCGCCACCGGTTGGTCAGGTGGCACAACGTCCCTCCGCTCCTTCTGGACCTCAGGTAATCTGAATGTAGGCGTCACTGCCTGGTGTTGCTCCAACGCTGTCGCCTCGTCCACGCCTGAGATCCGCCTGCGAAGACAATGTCCCTGCTGTTGTGCCGAGTCGGTATTATGCCGCTGTAGTCTGCGCCTGCATATAATCTGACGACCACTCCCGGTGTTGCTGACGGCGCCGGTGCTGACACTTCAGGTCGTTGTTCACGAATATACTCGGTGCCACGCTACTACTGATTATCCGATAGCATTCACCCTGTGTAGTGTTCCTTGGTTTTGCAGAACTTTGCCGCTGTACTTTTTTTTTTCTTTTTCGCCTTAGCCGCCAAAACCATCCGTCCTTTTTCTTGCTCTTTCTGTTTGCCAATCACCTCCCAGTGCCATCCATTTTCACCCGCCATCTTGCCTGCCTCCCTTCGACTTGTCATCCCAGGGTTGTTATTTGACCAATGTGTTGCCCAGCCGTTCCAAATTCGAACTGAGGTGCTCTTTCATCCACGTGCAGCCGCGGAATTTTATGCGCTGGACTATGTCAACCTCATCGAATAGCTCGTACAGCTCGCGGTTCATATCCTACTGCACAAAATATATAGCAATACCAATAAACAACACCACAGAAACACCGCAAAAAATAATATATGGAAGCGTGATCTCCAAATTCATAACTCTATACAACAACAAATGATAAATTCAATTTCAACCGAGTTCGGTTCAATAGCAGTAACAGTCCATTCTAAAATTAAATTCACCATAGTATCCTCACACATTCCAAACAAACTATTTAAAGTTCACACCCTTAAACATTTTTCAAAATTTACAACTACCAGTGCTTATAACAGGCGATTTTAACAGTTGGCATAGAATCTGGGGATTCCAAACCAATAATACTAAAGGCAACCCCCTTTTTAAATTTATTAAACAGTCCTCCTTTTAAATTCTTCACAATGGCTCACCAACTTTTTTTACCACACACCACTCCTTCACACACATGCATCTTTCCCATGCCTCCCCATCCTGGCGATTCATTCCAAATGTAAAGCGAATGACTCACTTTTGGATAGTGATCACTTTCCAATCCATATTGACCTATTCAATGATTGTCGTACCCTTACTCCATCCATTAAACCCAAAATTTAACCTAAATAAAGCCAACTGGCTCAATTTTCAGGAGGTTACGCAAAAGTTGTCAAATGAAAACCCTTCTAGCACAAAAGTGACCAAAGAAACGGTTGAGAAAATCAAAATAATGGCTGAAGGAGCCAACCAATCCATTTTACAGTTCCACTAAAATAATTACAAGAAAAATTTTCCATGGTGGGATCGAACACAGCAACAACTTACTTACAAAATCCTAATCTTTTATGAACCTTAAGAGAAACATAAACTCCACAAACATTCTCATATACAAAAAAATATATACCAAACTCAAACGAGAAATTAAAATTCGTAGATATGGTCAAACATAAACCGCCTATGCGGTATCAGAACTCATTATAACGTACACTCCCTTACCAACCCTAACGGTGACCCACAAAACATACTCGACAAAAACTAAATAGTAAATACTCTGACCGCACTGATCAAAATCTGCCCGTTACATCAACTTTCACCTTACCTTTAGACAGAATAAGTCTAACACCACCACCCTACCATCTCAAATATCCCATCCCCCACTACATTAATCCTAAAAAAAGATATTTCCATGACTGAACTACTAGCTGTTCTTAAGGGGCACACCTAGTGTGACAGCCTAAATAAAAGGCAATTTTTGGGAATTCAGAAAAAAAGCTACTGTATCAATTGTTTTGAAATTTTAAGGGTACATTTATACATATTTTAAGAATACACAGTAAAATTTTTGAAGAAAAAAAATTAAATAAATGGTGGCTTTTTTTAAAAAAAAGTTGAATTTCACCCAAAATTTTGGTCGTTTTTGGCCTGTCAAAATTCGATTTTTGATCAGATCAAAAAACTGGAGGGTGGATTGTATGGAGAACTATATACAGAACATGCAGAAAAATTGATAGTGATCGGATCATTTGTCTTCGAGTTATCACTGCAGCAAATTCGAAAAATACTGTTTCGACAAACACGCGTTTAAAGATAAATTGATCGTTTTCACTGTTATAAATGGATTAAAATCATACTTACAGCTAATCTGCTATTCTAGGCCCATATAATTTTTTTTGACAAGTTTTGCACACCACTATTTTTAAAGGTATAACTAATCGAAATATTAAAAAAAAATCGAATTTTTTATAATTTCACACTACGGGTGACTCTTAACCAACTTAAATGTAAAACGCCTGTGAGCAGGTATTTGTGGTATACCGAAACAAGTATGATTGGTACCCTATGTCGCTAACGGTTCATTAAGTGTTAGTACATGGGCACCAAATAATAAATTCTAGCTTACTGCCTGTTGGTTGCCTTGCAGAACAAGCATCTGAATCTCGGATGAAATTGTACAAGACCGACAGAAGGGATCACGCAAGAAAGTGCAGTCGAGTGGACAACAATACAGACGTCTTCAATAGAGCTATGGATAGTTCGGACCCTTTATTGTCTAGTATATTTTTGAAAGAAATTATAAAAACCTTTCGTCTAAAGTTGAGTTCCTCAACTGAAAGACAAAACTTTCATAACGCCCCAAACCTGTGAATTTCTATCAACGAGTAGAAATACGGCATGGGCGCAGTTGATAGGGGGATAATGCAACAACAAAATTCATAGTTTGAGTAAACTGCTCACTGCAAATTTCTACATATACATATTGGAAATTTCTCTCAAAATTACCATGCAATGCATATAATACATAGGGGACTTTTCAAATTGTGCATGTTTATAAGCAAGAATTTGTATTGACACAGCCAAGCGGACTGATGAGATTTCATAGCAGAAATCGAAACACATGTGTATCCGTTGCTCTTCACTATAATGTTCCAAAGTTATTGTTAATAATTGTCTCTCTTTACATTGATAAATATGTTTATCATGTAAATTGACCACTAAGTCTGCTAAAAATTCATTACTATTCAAACTATTTTAATGTTGCATACAAACAATCGACATGCACTTGAATTATTTTGGTTATTAAAATTAGATATTTTATGCATTTTTCTAAACACAATGTGTACGACCTACGCTACGTTTTACGGTTTAACGATAAACACACGCATAAACAATGTGTACAAATATTCTTTTGCATTCTAATTATGTGACAAAACATTTATAAAAACGGAAAAGAATTGAACGAACGCATGCTGTGATTTATTACGGTTCGATTATGTGCGCGATGTCTGCAATTTATTGCCCCCCTCGTTTTACTGTAATCGCCATTGGGGATCACGGCTTTCAAATCCCAAAGGGAAACCGCTCTATAAAGCACTCATAAACACTCAAAACAAGCTTGACTATGTCCCACATACTGGCCAACAGATCCGAAGAAATTACCAGATCTTATAGACTTTGCAATTACACGAAAAATCTTAATTATTATTATCTGCAGAATTACTCGCAGATCTGTCATCGGTTCACTCTCCCATAATTTTTAATCTACTGGAATACCCACAATACAAACGAAATCCCAGTTTTCTCACCGGATATAGACAACTCTGTCGCTGCTGCAAAACACTCTACACCATAATTTAATTCACCTCCAACTACAAATCACAGCATAACAAATAGTCACATTGAACATCTGGTTGCAAAAAAACGCAGCCTAAGAAGAGAATGGCAAAACTTGAGATCTCCAGCTGCAAAATTAAGGCTGAAAACAGCTACTTGTGAGCTGACCACGGCCCTCAAAATTGAAGATAAACTCGCCCAGAGACCATACATCGAATTTCTCTCACCAAAATACTCTAAATTTTCGTTATGGAAAGCTCGCGCTACTATTCAGCTACCCGCTGAGGTATCTAAACCCATTAGAGATAATACTGGAAAATGAGTTCGCAGTGATGAAGAAAAGGCTTACATTTTTGGAGCACATCCTAGAAATGTCTTTCAGCCTAACCCATCGACCAACGGTTGCGCTCTTCCTCCATATCCGGAAAGGAAGCTATTCAGCACCTCTCCGAATACACACACATGAAGTAAAAAACATCATAAAAAATCAACCAAACCCAAAAAAGGCTGAAGGTCATAATCTTATTTCTCCAAAAATGATCGTGGAACTCCCCAGTCCAGCTATTAATTATATTACTAAACTTTTCAATGCCATTCTAATAAGTGGTTATTTCCCCACCCAGTGGAAAAAATCAATCATTGTCACGATCCCGAAGCCCTGTAAGGATAAAACTCAGGCGGCGTCATATAGACCCATAAGTCTTCTATCATGTCTATCCAAGCTCTTCGAAAAGATTTTTCTCACAAAAATAAGCCAGTACACTCAAAATATCATCCCTACCCATCAATTTGGTGTTCGCGAAAAGCATGGCACCATTGAACAATTGAATCGTATTACCTCAGAGATTCGAACTGCGTTTGAGAACCGTGAATACTGCTCCGCAATCTTTCTCGATGTTGCCCAAGCATGTGATCGAGTTTGGCTCGAGGAGCTTAAGTACAAAATTATTGTGATGTTCCCACAAAATACTCACAAGGTTCTTGTAGAGTCGGATATCAAAGCTGGTGTGCCCATCAGATATCCTAATTAACTACAACCTCACAACTTCAACATTTGCTGACGATACTGCAATATTAACCAGGTCCCGATGCCCAATATAAGCAACAAGTCGACTTGCAGATAACCTCACCCATCTCGAAGAGTGGCTGGGCAGATAAAAGTCAATGAACAAAGAACTAAAGGCGTTACATTTACGCTCAATAGAGGTAACTCTGAACAATATTACCAATATTACCACAGGCCAATGAGGTCACGCATCTCGGCATTCATCTCCAAAGACGACTCACATACCGTAAACACATTGGAGCGAAGAAAACACAAATTAAGCTGAAGGCCAACTCCCTACACTGGCTTATTAATTCACGATCACCCTTAAATCTGGATTACAAGGTGTTGCTTTATAACACAGTAATAAAGCCTATTTGGACATATGGATCCTAGCTATGAGGCAATGCAAGTGCCAGCAATATGGAAATAATTCAAAGAACTCAATCAAAAATTCTTAGAACAATAACTGGTGCACCATGGTACATTCGAAACGATTGTATTCACAGAGATCTGAATATCCCAACTGTGCAGTCTGAAATAGCTCGAACCAAGCTAAACTATTCTCAAAAAGCCGATTATCACCCAAACCCGCTCGCAAGAGCTCTCACTCAACAAAATAACACAACGCGACTCAGGAGAAATGACCTCCCGAGCTCAGTGATAAATTCTTAGAGCCGCTGTAAATTACTAGCCTCCATCTAGATGGTTAGTACATATTAAGTTTAGTTCTTTATTCCGAGTTCTTTATTTTTATAATTGTTCGATAAGTGGCCTTTTGCACCACAATTGTAGCATTTTATATCTTTATTTATGTTTGTCTTTTTTCTGACAAGTCCTTCTTTGTCTCTTTCATTTGGTTTAAATTCAACTGTTTGTTTGTTTCTTTCTTTCTTTCACGAATTTTCTCGTAACATTTAAGTTTCTCTTTAAATTCTCTTAAATTTTGGGCATCGTACAAATTTGTCTTGTTTACACTTAAATCATTTATTCCGTCAATTACATATTGAATTAAAGAGTCATAATCAATAGATCCGCGAGCAGCAATTTCTTTCATTTTATTAAAAAATTCGTGTACATTTTCGTCTTTCTTTATTTTCGTTCATTTAATTGTTTATGTATTTGAGCATATAATACCGTCGTTTTAAACTCATCTAAGAGCGCGTCTTTTAAGCGATTCCACGAAGTTAAGTTTTGCTCACTCTGCAAAAACAACTTGGCATACTTATGAAAATCGTCCCAGAACATAATTGATGCTGTCTCCTCAAATTCGTTTAACCACACTTCAACAGAAATTCCGACTTCTCGTCCCGAAAAAGATTTTATTGAAAATCACGGCACCGAATAATTAATTAATTATTTATTTATATATTCGCATTTCTTTATATATAGTTCGTTATCCTCACTAAATTCGAAACCCCAAAATTCACGAAGGCGCTTTCGATTGCCTCTATCTTCGTTGCTTTCAAATATGAATTTATGCACCGCCCGAATTGTTTCTACTCTTCCAGTCCGCAAATTCTTGAAAATCGTTTAAACACGGCATTTTTTGTTTCCGTTGAGTTTTAACTAACACAATTTTGTTTTTGTTGAGTTTTGACTAACACAATTTTGTTTTTGTTGAGTTTTGACTAACAACATTTGGTTTTGGTTGAGCCCCCAAATATACGTTTGTTTTGTACTTTTTTTTATATACAAAGTAGTGTTGTATTTTATTTAATATGAATTTAACTCACACTTCTTTTCGTCCTCTAAGTTGAACTCCGACTCGCACGTCTTTACGTCTTCAAAGTTCAATTCCGACTCTCACGTCTTTACGTTCAATTCCGACTACCACTCTCGTTCGTCGTTCGCGTCGTCACCGCTGCTGTAGTTTCTGCTATCTCGTTGTTGCTGTAGTAGCCGTCATTGTGCGTCGTTGTTGCTAAAGTGCATTTTGCGCCGTTGTATATGCACCACCACAATAGTCGGTATTGTGCGTCGTTGTTGTTGTAGTAGTGCGATCTCCACAGTGCAGAAAATATGTTTGCCTAATTTCTAATATAGCTGATATAACTAATTGTTATCTCTAGTAGCTCTTTAAATGGTTTGCCTGACACAAGATCATATCCAGGCGCCTTTTTATATTTTAGGTTATTGTTTTTTTTATTTACTTCTGATATCGTAGTCAATCTTATTGCACAAGGTAAGTGTTTGCTACATTTGACAATTCAATGTTTTGATAATCCATATCATTAGTAAAAATTCACTTGAAATGTTTTGCCAATGTATTAGCTATTTTTTTATTACTCTTTTCCCAAGTGTCATTTTCAGTTTTTAGTGGTGTCCTACGAAATATTGAATTGTTTAGTTTTTTCGTAGCTTTCCATAGTGAGAAATTCGAAGAACTATTTGCACCTAAGTTTGAAAGGTAATTGTTAGCGCCAAATTTGTGGTGTGTAATGTTATTTACCACACCGCGCTAACTTGCTACTCGTCTTGTTCATCTACTCGATGACTAACTCTAAAAGGAGAGAAGAGTTAGTTAGTTGACTAAACTTACTGCAAACGCGAACGCTACCACTTAGTGCAACAAATTATTCGATTTTTGAATATTGCGCCAAGTATTTATTTCACCCCGTTTTTTATACACTGATGTTGTATTGAATAAAAGCGAGCGCGCTACTAATTATTTATTTTTAATATACAAACGCGTGTTTTATTTATTGTTTTTTTCGTGCGAGGGCTTTTACAGGCACTGACGACCCTCCTGGGACCTGTCTGCGCCAGCGTCAACTAATTTTGGTTTATATTTATTGGGTGTTCCAAAGCATAAGAGCAGCACAGCGAAGAGTAATATTCAAACATTTTGTCCTTCTCATTTCTGGGAACCTCATTCGAATAGATGACAGAGCTCCAGCGTGCATGGTGGCCCAAACTTGATTGGAGGACGAAGAAATAGAGGACGACCGGGCACGCGTTGGAATGACCAGGTACGGAGAGATCAAAACGACTGGCTCCAGCGCGCACAAGACTATGGAGGCTGGCGCGCCTTCCTAAAGGCGGCCATGACCGGAAGACGGTTGACGACCATTTAAGTATTAATGCAATAGCGAAGGCGAGTTGGGTATTTGTTTTTAGCGGTATTCTCTTCAATTTTTCGTCGAAAAGTGTTCCAGTCAGTTTTTATGTTATTAATGTCTTGGTTTCCCTCGTCCCTGGATTTGAATAGCATATTACTACAGGGTGGCTGATGAACATTGCTACATTAAGAAACTCGAACAACTTTTTTTTTGTTGACGGAATGTATTTTTTCTTGCTTCATTTGAAAGATAGTACATTTTTATTACGTTTTCTTAACTAGTTTTAAAAATAATGAATTTTAAATGGCCTCCTCTTTCATTAATGCAAGTGCGACATCTCAGCAAAAAGTGGTTCATTACTGCCTAAAGGGTTGTAGCGGGAATTGCCTCAATTATTGTTCGAATGGATTGCTTTAAATCGTTAAAAATTTGTTGGTTTTGTTTTGTACACTTCTTGTTTGCAAAAACCCCATAAGAAAAAATCAGGTGGTGTGAGGTCAGGAGACCTGGGGGGCCAACGGAATGTGGAGTTTCTTGAAATCAGCTTATTGAGGAATTTCCGCTGCAATTCTGTTAGGACAGGCTGGCTTATGTGAGGTGTTGCACCGTCTTGCTGAAACCACACAGAGTTGAAAGGGATTCTCTTTCGACGTAGTTCTGGGTAGAAAAACTCTTTCAACATTTTTAAGTAACGATCTCCAGTGACTGTAACAGTAACACCGTTTTCTTCGAAAAAGTAAAGCCCGACAATGCACTTCGATGAAACTGCACACCACACTGTGACGCGAAGTGGATGCAATTCCGTCTCATGGAGTATTTGTGGATTAGAATCACTCCATATCCGACAATTTTGTTAATTAACATTGTCGCTTAAATCAAAATGGGCCTCAGACATAGAAATGCATTTTAGGACGTTTTCATCCTCTTTCACCATTCGAATGATCTTCTGGCAAAATTCTAAGCGAATCGGCAAATCTGCTGTGTTCAGTTTGCTTGTCAGTTGAATTTTATAAGGAAATAAGTTCAAATCTTGGGGCATTATTGACTGCAGAGACTGTCTGCTGATAACCATTTGAGCAGATAAACTTCTTGTCGAAACTCTGGGATTGGCTTGTATCGCAGCGGCTACAGCAGCGATAGTTTCCTGCGTCCGAACAGAAGGGTTTCGATGGTAAGGTCTTCTTGCGACTGATCCAGTTTCGGAAAAATTGTTTACGAGCCTCATTATAGTCCATCTGCTCGGAGGAGTGCCGCCAAACGTGCGCCTATAGTCTCTTTGTACCGAAATTACGGACTCCAATGCGAGATAGCGGCGGACAATCCAAATTCTTGTTTCTATGTCCCAATCGTCCATGTTCGTTAAATTTAAGGATCAATCTGAAATAAAACAGTTTGAACACATAGGAAAAAAGTTATTAAATTTTGTTTTAGTAGCAGCTTACATCAGCCACCCGTTACAATGGGAGAGTGGTCCGAAGTTAAGTCAAGGCAAGATTTAATTTTTTAGGCAAGATTTAATTTTTTAGTTGAGGGATTTATTTTTCGTTATACAAAAGTCAATAAGGTCTGGTTGTTTTTTGATTTCAGAGGGCCAGTATGTTTGTTCTGTTGTCGCGATTATTTTCTCTCATTGCATCTAGAAGTTGTCGGCCTTTAGCACCTGTTAATCTTGACCCCCATACTAAGTTTTTCGCGTTGTAGTCTCCTCCTGCTTAAAATCGTTTTCCTAAGGATCTGAGAAAGTGTAAATATTGGGTTTTAGTGTTATTGTGCCTGGGAGGGCAATATGCAGCTGATACTGTAATTGGTTCGATAGAGTCATAAATCTGGATTGATGAGGCTTGAATATGTTCTTCTTTATATCCGTCAAGTACTGTGCATTTTAATGAATTTTTTATTATAACCGCAGTTCCACCATGTGCCCTATTATCAGGATGGTTCGTTGTATATAGTAGTTTTATATACATAAGTTACTTTTTTCAGTAAAATGTATTTCCGATCTAACATTATGTCAACGGAATTATTGGATAAGAAGCTACTTATTTCTAAAGAATTTCTTGGTAGTCCGTTAGCATTCCAGATTGCTATGTTAAGTTTCTTATTTGACAGACCCATCTGATTTAGTAACCAGTATGGTGACGAGATTCATTATATTTGTCATTTGTGTGATAAGCTGTTTCATCATTGTTTTGAATTCTGAAAGATCGTCGCTGTTATTTGATTTGTTTTCGTTTTCACAATTTTTAGTAATTGCACTTCGTTCTTTAATGATGTGAATGCAGCTGCTTCTGCATATGTTAAGCCAGCTGGCATTCTAGGAGGTGTATTCAGAAATGGATTAGATGTCGATACGTTTTGTGTTTGTGTGGTTTTGAGTTCTTTCTTTCTCAATGTTGTAAATCGTTGTATTTGCAGAGATTTATAAACTAATCAGCCTTTGTAGTTTGCAGTGTTGTTATTGCCAGTTCTTTATTGTTACTTTTGTTTTTTAATTCAACAGAGAATAACGGTAGAAGTTGTTTTGCCTTTTTGCATATTGTGTTTGTTTATAACTTCATGACCCAGTTCTGTTAATTCAGTTATAATACTTTCTGGCCTATATTAACAGTTCTTGCAACCATTCTCGCAATCCTGCCGTTAAAAATATTGTCGTTTCCTCACGTTACAGGCACCATTCTCGTACACATGTTGCTAACATGTTGCCATTTCCTCAAATTACAGAGCTGGATCAGCAGCTATTGTAACAATTTCCCTGTTAACAATATCCCTTTCTGAAACTGCACTTAACCGACGTGGTAAGACAGTTTCCTTTGAATAATTGCATCGTCCTGAAAAGAATGCTATATCTCTTTTCCACTCTTTTCGACCACTCGAACTGCTGTTACTGACATTAAGTTGGCTTTGTCCTGTACCGATAATAGTCGTTTGACTCTACCCATCGGGTACCGGACAAAGCCAACTTAACGTCAGTAACGGCGGTTCCGAGTGGTCGAAAAGAGTGGAAAAGAGATATAGCATTCTTTTCAGGACGATGCAATTATTCAAAGGAAACTGTCTTACCACGTCGGTTAAGTGCAGTTTCAGAAAGGGATATTGTTAACAGGGAAATTGTTACAATAGCTGCTGATCCAGCTCTGTAATTTGAGGAAATGGCAACATGTTAGCAACATGTGTACGAGAATGGTGCCTGTAACGTGAGGAAACGACAATATTTTTAACGGCAGGATTGCGAGAATGGTTGCAAGAACTGTTAATATAGGCCAGAAAGTATTATAACTGAATTAACAGAACTGGGTCATGAAGTTATAAACAAACACAATATGCAAAAAGGCAAAACAACTTCTACCGTTATTCTCTGTTGAATTAAAAAACAAAAGTAACAATAAAGAACTGGCAATAACAACACTGCAAACTACAAAGGCTGATTAGTTTATAAATCTCTGCAAATACAACGATTTACAACATTGAGAAAGAAAGAACTCAAAACCACACAAACACAAAACGTATCGACATCTAATCCATTTCTGAATACACCTCCTAGAATGCCAGCTGGCTTAACATATGCAGAAGCAGCTGCATTCACATCATTAAAGAACGAAGTGCAATTACTAAAAATTGTGAAAACGAAAACAAATCAAATAACAGCGACGATCTTTCAGAATTGAAAACAATGAGAAACAGCTTATCACACAAATGACAAATATAATGAATCTCGTCACCATACTGGTTACTAAATCAGGATGGGTCTGTCAAATCACTTGCCATAGCAATCTGGAATGCTAACGGACTACCAGAAATTGTAGAAGTTACAGCTTCTTATCCAATAATTCCGTTGACGTGATCATCGGAAATACATTTTACTGAAAAAAGTTAACTTATGTATATAAAACTTCTATATACAACGAACCATCCTGATAATAGGGCACATGGTGGAACTGCGGTTATAATAAAAAAATTCGGTAACACATGCGCAGTTGCTTTGACGGATATAAAGAAGAACATATTCAAGCCTCATCAATCCAGATTTATGACTCTATCGAACCAATTACAGTATCAGCTGCATATTGCCCTCCCAGGCACAATAACACTAAAACCCAATATTTACACTTTCTCAGAACTTTAGGAAAACCATTTTTAGCCGGAGGAGACTACAACACGAAAAACTTAGTATGGGCGTCAAGATTAACAAGTGCCAAAAGTCGACCACTTCTAGATGCAATAAAAAATAATTGCGAACCAAAATACTGGCCCTCTGACATCAAAAACAACCAGACTTGTTGACTTTTGTATAACGAAAAATAAATCCCTCAACTAAAAAATTAAATCTTGCCTAAAAAATTAAATCTTGCCTTGACTTAACTTCGGACCACTCTCCCATTGTAACGGGTGGCTGATGT
>JAWNNP010000605.1:0-66645 GCA_035044805.1 Leucophenga maculata
AGTTTAGGTCCCGTATGAACCGCGAGCTGTACGAGCTATTCAATGAGGTTGACATAGTCCAGCGCATAAAACTTGATTGGTGGACGCCGACATAGAGGACGACTGGGCACTCGATGGAATGACCAGGTATGGAGAGATCTCTCCGTACTTGGCATTCAGAACGACTGGCGCCAGCGCGCACAGGATTATGGAGGCTGGCGCGCTTTCCTGGACGCGGCCATGACCGGCAGACGGTTGACGGCCATTTAAGTAAGTAAGTATTGATAACATTTTTGGCGCTATTCATTCAAGGCTAGGAAACAACCCAAAGTCATCAGTTAGCGAAATGCAATACCTAATTCTTTTCAATAAAGGTTATAAGACTTGCAGTTAGACTGAATTTGCAATGTTAATGCCACATGGCAATGATTGTTACAGTATTGACGAATATCTACTAATCAACATATAATATTGATACTGATTTCAACACACATGCTGCTGTTGATTTATAAGATATTTTAACTTGATATCCTATTTATATTATAAATGCGAAAGTTTTTATGGATTTATTAAAAGATGGATGTATGGATGTATGTTCCTCTCTTAAGTCTAAGCCGCTAAACAAATTGGTATAGAGATAGATGGGATGATGGAAAAGAACATAGCCTACGTTTTGACAAAATCGGCGGGGGCGTTGCCCCATCCACCATAAAAGCGATAATCAAAATTTTTCATATCTTTGCATCCATTTAAGGTACAGAGATGAAATTTAGTATACAGATTAAGAGGATTAGGAAAAGTCAACCTGTTAAATTTGGTCAAAATTGGAGGGGGCGCTACCCCACGCCCCATATTGTTTTAGAACTCAGGCAAAACGAAAAAGTAATTTCTTATGCTACTTTTTATCGAAATATATGCGGACGAAGTCGCCGGTTAAAGCTATTGAAACATAAATTCGATCATGAAGATTTGCGGTGACGTTCTTTTTAAACTAAAATTAGTTCAAAAGCAGGGATCAGAACAATTATTAATGGAACAAATTTTAGCAATAGCGTATTCCAATTAATAAACCCATTGGATATGTCTTTCTTAATATGCAACATATATTTGCAAAACATTTTGGGCAAATGCACATCAATTGAATATATGAAAATATATAATGGACGAATACATAAAATAAACATATATAAAGTATACAGACTGGTTTGCTGTCAATACTAGCTATCACAACCATAGAAAACCAATATTGAATAAATAAATTGTAATTCTATTAAGGAAAGGCTCAATATCATTAAGAATCTTCATCATCTGTACAACATTTAATAAAAGAAAAACATGGACCAGCTGCAAAGAAATTCTTGATAAATATGATTTCATGCGGAGTTATGAATTTTTTTAACATCCAATTTTGAGTTGCTTAAACTAATAACATTATAAGTTATGTTCTCTCCAATTTTCTATTAATACCTCTATAATGTATTATAGAAAACAATTTTAATTTTATACAATTACATACGTAAATAAAGCCGACTATCTTTACGAGTATTGTTATTAGTTTTATTTAAATTTATTTTATAATACATATTTGAAATCTGTTAGGTTAAGCCTGATTTAGATCAAAAAAAATTTTGAAACTGTTTTGTGCCCTTTTTGAACTTTAAATATACTGGTTTCAAACAGGAAAATGTTAGTTCTAAGGATTTGAACAACATTGTAGAACATTAGTATATGATTATTGTAGGCAGATTGCCTTTATGACGAATATGAAATTAAAGACGATCTACAACAAGCTTATGATACTCTAGCTGCTTACTAAAAAACTTAAAATCATGTTAAATATTAACAACACTTCTTTCATATATTTTACTACGAATATCAAAACTTACTTCATGTCATCCTCAAACCTCACTATTGATAATAATATAATAGAATGGGAGTCATATATTAGATACTTAGGGCTGTTTCTGGACAAAAAATCGAATTTTCAACATATATAAAATTATTGAAAAAGTCAACTATCCGAACGTAATATCCATTTATAATTAGAAAATCTCGCCTATACATATGGAATAAACTTTTAATATTCAAGTATATATTTATTCTAATCATGCTTTAAATAAAAGACTCCTAACTCCGTTTTTTTATTCAACTGTTCGTCTGCATGAATTAGCAAGACTATGTACTAATAATCAAAAAATTTAATATTTATATCATATATTAAATTTTTTAACGTCTGTCTACATCTCACATTACATAGTTGTAAACACCGCTTAAACCGTTCAGGTGTTTTAAGCGTATTTCATTATCTTTGTAAAAAAATTACTTCAAAATAACATAAAATCTTTTTTAAACAGTTTTATTTTTCTTAAACTTTATAAAAAATATAAATTTGGTTAAAAAAAGACATAAAGTTGTCATCAAAAATCGACATTTTAGTATGGCTAATCCTTATATATTGTATGACACAGTTAAAAAAATATTTTTTTTGCTGACTTCAAAATAACATGAATGCTTTTTTAAACAGTTTTATTCTTCCTAAACTTTATAAATTATATAAATTTAGTTAAAAAAACATAGAATAGAAAATTATTCCAACAAATAAACATTAAATAAATATTAAAACTGAAAGTGTGGAAAAAGAGTGCTTTCCTTTAGCCCGAAGATGGCTGAAAGTGGTTGTATTAGATACACTTGGTGCGATCTGCAACGCAGGCCACCTAGGAACTGAAACATCAACTAAGCTAAAAGCGGAGTATAGATATATATCAGTGGATATATATTGCGTCTGCGTCTCGAATAGATTAATCGCTTGATCGAGATTTGGTGCGTATATAAAGTTAATTATATGCATCGATACTGTGTGGTTGTTTTAGTTTTCAGAGTGTGAACCCATCAACACTAGCGAATAGGTCGCTAGTGCAACAGCTGTGACCCCGTCGCCGCTGTTGGAGGTTGTACATTTTTACTGGCGCCGCCGTTGAAGCAACAGGGTCAGTGGATCAGGGAGTTACACGGACAGGAGTATTCCCCGGAATGGGCATGCCCCAGACATGGGATTTTCCACAAAGGAGCATAGTATTCACCCCGGAGAGCGGAAAGCGTAATTTTCGGACAGGGGATTTTCTTCAAAGGCGATTCCCGATACAGGCGAATCCATAGACAGGTTTTCTCTGACAGGTGTTGCTCTATATAAAAGAACCCCCAGAATGGGGATATCCCGGACAGGGGATTCCCCCGATAAGAATTCCCGAAACAGATAAAGGATACCCTGTACAGGTTTCCCAGATGTTTGACTTCCTAGACAGAAAATTTTTGGACTGGAGCAGGATATTTCCCGGGTAAGATATTTTCGACAAAAGACTCTTCAGACAGGGAAATCACCAGATATGCGACTTCACTACAAGATAAATCCACAGTTTCGAGATTTCCTAGATAGGAGATTTTTCCGACATAGAATGCCCTAGATATTGGATTCCTCGAAAAGGTAATGCCCCATAAAAGGGATTCCACGAAAGCTTATTTTTCGGACAAGGGATTCAGGCAAATTGCTCGGAATAGGTAAAATCAAGTAGATCATATCCAGTTTTAAAAATCGCGGAAGGGAGGAGATTTTCTAGACAGGAGATTTCCCACATAGAAAATTCCTGCAGCGGGGGATTCCTCCAGTAGGAAATTCCCGAAACAGGGTATTCTTCGAACAAAGAATGCCACAGATAAAGGTTATCGGACAAGTGATATCGCAGATGGGGGATTGCTAAAAAAAGAGAATTTCGGTAATTTAGACAACATCTTCGGAATCGGTTAACTAGTACATATCAACTTCCGAGGAGACCATTAGAAACAGGTATTTTACGCCCATTGTAGCCAGAAACGCAGATGAGAACATTTGGAAATTGGTAATTTTCCAGCCATGGTCGTCTGCCACCAGTCACAGCCATCGGAATCAGTCAAATCATATAGAACATATCAACTTTTGAATATCGCCGAGGAGAGCGTTTCAAAATAGGTAATTTTCTAGCCATGATCGTCTGCCTCCTCCGAAGATTATCGGAAGCGGTCCATAAACTATGACATATAAAATTTTGAAATCAAATTAGGCAATTTTCCGTCTATGGTCGTGAGCCTCCGACCGAGGTCATAACATATCAATTTTTGAAAAAATTACGAGATCGAGTCAACTAAATCTTAGCCACGTCTATAAATTATCGAGGAGAGAGATTCCCCCAGGAAGGGGAATCCCGAGAAAGGTAATTTCTTAGACATGCGATTTCCCAGAAGGGTAATAGTTACAGGGGATTCCCTAATATTCTCTTATTAGAGAGTACCATGGAAAGGGTATTTGCGGACAGATGATTCCCCGGGACAGGGAATATCCAAGACGTTGGACACCCTCAAACTGGATTTCCCATTGCGGTTTCCCCAAACAGAGGATTGCTCAGAAAAGGGTTTCCCCGGAGAAATATTCCCCAGAAAGGACATTCCCGGTAAAGGGGATTCCTTGGATTGCAAATTTTCCAGACAGGACAACGTTCATCGAACTCCGGCTAAGGCCGTCGGCCTAGGTCACATAAACTCAAATATACTCTATTATCATTAGAGAATTGACGAGGAGAGCGTTTAAAAATAGGTAATTTTCCGGCCATGGTCTCTGGCCAAGGTCTTCGGAATCGGTCAAATAAATACTGCCGAAATAAATAGATACTGAAAATAGATAGTCATATGTGCGGCCTTGGCAGACGACAACCTCCGACCAAGGTAATCAGAATCTCCAAGGACAGTGGAATCCCCAAAAAGGGTATTCCAGATAAATACGATTCGCCAGTAACCAGACGGGGGATTCCCCGGAGAGGGGATTCTTAGATATTAGATTCTCCACACCGTGGATTTTACAGACATGGGATTCCCAGACAGTGGATTCCCTGGACAGGGCAATACCCATACATATATCTCAATATAAAAGTGACTTCAAGCCTGCTAAAAATACGTATGTAAAATTAGTGGACCCGGCTTGCGCAGCTACACTCTTTGTCTTCCTTTGCTTAAGTGAGACATAACCGAGAAAAAAATATTTAGGTCTAATTTTACAATATTTGATTTATAATGGCCATTTATTATGCCAAAGTGTATTTGTGCGGGAGTGTTCTTAATAACTATACAAAGTTTCATGGTGAACGGTTGAATGGTGTAGCAATCCATTAGTAATCCATTAAGGAAAAACATATATAATATAATTTAATTTTTGACTACATGTGCAATAAATAAATTTTGTTCTTTAGCTATATTAAGATGAGAATAAAAAACGTATAAATAGATGACAAAACATTTTATTCCTTAATGGTTTCAACTTTTATCTATGCCTTAGGAAATTCTCTATTTCCGGTTTAAAGATTTAAAGGCTCATCGCCACAGGCTTACAATTTCCAAAGTACCTATTTTATATTAACTAATCTTATCATAAATACAAATTTTTCTCAACGAATAAATTTTTCATATATACTTAAATGGCATTGTTAAAACAAAACCAAAATGCAAATGCGAATGCAATTACACTTTTTAAATGTTCCGTAATGTTGTAAATGCATCTTCTTTCAGAGTCTTTTTATGTACAGTCCGGTTTCTCGATAAATCTTTACATTTAAAAATATAGGTACAAATGCAGTTGCGCTAATTAATAGTTGGACCACCGATATTACATAGAATCGAATCCTGATAGATCACTTTCCTGTATTAAAGAATATTATAACTGTTTATTTATGTGTAAAAAACAATAAAAAAAACCTCCAGCTTACTTTTTCTGGTTTATAAAGATGTGTATGAGGCAGAAGGAATGTAGATCCGATATCTCTTTCAGCCATTGTGTTTGCTTCCTGTTTAAGGATAGTGAAAAGAATTATTATGACAATATTATTGGTTTAGGTATTGTAAAATTAATAAGTGATGTTACAACCGTTTGGTATAACTAAAACGCTTTTTAATTTCTACACAATACATTAAATGTTTCATTTTATTTTTAAATTGTTCAGCTCAGCAAATAAAAAAATTTTTCTTACAAAACTTTGGAACGTACAGTGGACTCTCCTAGCATTGTGGATGTGCCACTCGCATTTATATAAATATTATGCATAGCTCGCGTAAGTGACTCATCCATTTACATTTCATAAACTCTTGTCAAACAATTATACTACTCACGGCATGTATAACAAGTAAGAAAATACAGTCAGGCGTAACCGACTGTAAGAGGCCCTGTACCAGTTCAGGTCTCCTAACAAACACATTAAACGTTTCCCGAGCATATGACCAAACACATGACCACTTCTCACTGCTCGAATATGAATGAAAAGAAAAGGGGGGTCATTCAACTTCAATTGGTTATAAAATCGTTATTTATTATCCGATTTTGATGAACTTTTTGGATTTTGACTAAGAGGGACGTTAACTTTATACTGGCATACTCAATTTTTTTTGTGCCGAAGAAATATTTCTCCTTGGGGGTGATTTTATGGGGAAGGGGGGGAGGGGCAAAATTTCAAAATAAACTTGTGAAATTCCGGAGTAGTCCTAGACGAATGCAAAAAACACGAAGTCTCTATCTATTACCGTTTCCGAGATCCTTTCGTTCATACAGACGGACATGGCTATATCGACTCTTCTATCACTCCTGACCATAATGGGGGTAACTTTGGGGGGTCTCCGACCATTATTTCTACCTGTTACATACATTTGCACAAACCCAATAGGCTCTTGTACCTTCGGTACAGGGCCTAAAAAGTATGAAAAATGACTTTTCAGTTTCAATCTCAAATATGGAAATCTGTTTCAACGCAAGTCCAAGCTAATTTTAATTTAATGTATTTTCCATGGGTATATTATTCGCGCTAACACGATTCCGAGTTATGAGACTTAAATAGAGAATTGTAATTTTTTATGATTAACTTTTAATACCCTATCTCCATAAGGATAATGAATACACTAAGTTTGTACAAATGTATGTACAGTCAGAAGGAAGCGCAAGGCAATCCCCCAAGTGCATATATTTTTGATCAGCATCGAAAATCGAGTAGATATATGGCTGTTCGTTTGAAAATTTTAATTTTTGAGACTACAATAGATAGAGCCTTCAAATTCAGATCACTTGAATTGTAAGATCCCTCCCTAAGGGGGAGCTGGGACCCACCATGCAAACCTACTTCTCAATCTGAGTTTTTGTAAGTAAAAATATTGGTATTGGTAAATTTGCTAGATTTGACAAATTAGATACAGATCGGTTCGCTAGAAGGGGTGTCCTCCATATAAATCTGTCTCACCTTTCAAGGTTTTTGTATAAAAAAGTATGTTGTCGTTGTTAATTCAGCTAGAAATGCCGAATTTGATGTAAATTATAATTGTTACAATAAAATACCCTACACGGACCTAGATTGGAACGTAGCTCCTACACAAATCTAAGGTTCAATAGAGAACAGGATATCTCGAAGTCGAGCACACTCCACTCCAGCATTGTTTTTTGCTTAAATAGTGGTTGTATCCAAATAAGACTGCGTTTCAAAAACATACGGACACACTGACGATATGTTAAAAAATAATCTGATCTTTCTTTGGCTTTCCCCGCCAAATTTCGCCAGTTATAAAAATATTTGTAGAACACCAGTTCTACAAATATTTTAATGAAATCGAATAATAACAAGAGGTGATCCACTATTTTGTATCCTAAAAACATCATATTATAACATGCAGAAAAAAATTTTGTATTTGTATTTTGGGTTTGTTGAAATGTCAAAATATATTTAACACAACAAATAAATCATCATAGATCCCATAAAGTATATTTCTGATCAGAACGAATATAACAGTCGATCTAAATCCCCTTCTCTCCGACCGTCTGTCTGAGAGATAGTTCCTCTTGCAACATACACCGTACAATATTATTATAATATCAAATGTTTTGGGCTCGTCGGCAATCTGGGTTGGGTTCAAAGTCCGTATTTGAAATTAGGTTTAGGACAAATAGAAAAAAAGAAGATAAATATTAGTACGAATCAGAAAACTTAATTAAAGATGCTGCACGACATTGTTTTACTGCAGAAAAAAGTTCATCCTACCATGATCACAAAAACTGGAAAATAATCATTTATTTGTGATATTTTTATTCAACACTTTAGTGGACAGTGGGGTAATGATCTAAATGTATAAATTGCAGCTAGAATTTTTAATGCCGTATGCTTCTTTCTAACTCTGTCATATTACTTATTCCCTTTCGCACTTATTCTAAGTACACTAGTCACAAAAAGTAAAGTACATATATTAAAAAAAATTATATTAATCATCTGAAAACTAACAAAAACAAATTTTTCCAAATTTTCGTTCGTTTTTAAAATGGTCTGTTGAGTTCAACAATTTGTTTCTTATTATGCGACCATAAAATCTTTTAGATAATTCAATTTGGTTTTCGGATGATTAATTGAAACCCGCCTATACCACGCCCATTTTACGGGACAGATCTGAAAACTAGACACTTGAAGCTACAATTTATCAACGACCGATGACAATACAAAAATTTCACAATTTCGACCTAATATCAGGATAAAATAAAAAACTTATGCTTTAAACTGACTTTCAAACTGTATGCCTAAATACTTTTGCAAAATCAGCGCGATAAGGCAATACAACAAAAGAAAATTATAGTGTAAAAAAACTAAATAAAAGCGCTTTAATAGTTATGTGAACTAAAAAGTAAAAAATAATTTTGAATAAGTTTAAAATGAGAATTAAGTGATTGACATTGAATTAACTTTAACATAAAAAAGCGTGGGGTGCTTGATATTAATTGTTATAGATATTTCATTTGTCTGTGAATTTCAGCATAATCGGTTAGATAGTTAAGCTTCCTATAAGGAACATACATACATACATAGACAGATATATGCAAGATTAATTTTTATATATGAGGCATTCTCTGAAAAAAATGCCACTTAAAAAAAAAGTTCTCCATTTTTTCTGACAATTATATATCTAGTAGTATATGTGAAAACTAAAAAAAAAAAATAAGATTTTAGGTCCGTGTGTTCCAGGGTTGCCATACTGTCGAGGGTCAAAGTTTTTTAGAACAAAATTTTCGAATCACCATAACTTTTAAACGAATGAACGGATTTTTAAAAATCAATGACTTTTTTGTGCACAATTTCTTAAACTTGAAAACTGTTTATCGTAAAAATTTTTAAAATTAATATATCATAGAAAAAATTTGAAAAAAAGTTTGTTTGAATTTTTAACCCTTTATGTCCCCTTCGATTTTTTTTTTTAAATGCCCCAAAATGTTCCTTATTTAATCATCTTTCTTCCCCCCAAAGGGCATTTTGGGCCAACAATATTTGTATGAGTTACAAAACAAAAACTAACGCAGCGCATTAAAATTTCATACAAAAAAATTTAAAAAAAATTTTTTTTGTTTTAATTTTAAAATTTTTGAGAATTTTAAACTTGTTCAAAATTAATTTTTATTTAGTTCACATTACTTTTAAAGCGTGTTTATTTAGTTTTTTCGATCGCTGGCTATCTACAATATAAGAGTTAAGTGCTGTATTTAAATAAATGGATACAGTTAAGCGTCATTTAATTGGAGTTTACACTCATGCATTAATCGCCACATAATAAAGGCATAATTATAAAAGGTGATTTCCTTTAGTTTTCACAAGAGTGATCTTAATATATATATTTGAATTTGAATGCATAAATCGTCATCATTGTATTGGCTTTTACGCTACCTAATCGGCGACTGTATTTTCTACTGAGTCGGTTGCATAGTTTCTGTTATATTACATAAGTCCTACCGGATTCATAATTACACTTCGCTCAAACCTCGCAAGTCCGCAGACATCAAGTGTAGCGTATCCAGATGAAATGTTTGCTGTAAAGCGCATGCAATATGCAGTTACAATTGAGCAAATCCACATGGTAGTGAACTACGTGCTGCAGGCTTTCGACGACAAGGAATATTGCAATGCGGTATTTATTGACTTGCGGGAAGCGTTCGACAGAGTGTGGCATGCCGGACTCTTGGCAAAAATCAAGGCGCTTCTCCCGGCACCCTTCTTCCTTATGCTCCAGTCATATCTGAATGAACACCATTTCCAGGTGAAAGTCAGATATAAGCTGTCCAAAATTCATGTTATAAAATCTGGTGTCCCCCAGGGAAGCGTGTTGGGCCCGCTACTGTACTCGCTCTTCACAGCTGATCGCCCTGTGCCCTCTACAGACATATTGACATCCGACAAAGTACTGCTGGCTTCATATGCAGACGATGTTGCCATTTTGTACATCTCAAAATGCGAGTACGAAGCGGCAGATGGTGTGGAATATTAAATTAAACCCAACCAAATGCATCAATGTGTGCTTCTCACTAAGGTGAAGGATCCCTACTAATGAATGGTTGAATAATGTCGTTCTCACGCAAGCTAATGAAATAAGATACCTCTACTGGCTCATAAATAAACGAAGTAAACTGGCCCAGTCGGTACAACACAAGGCTGACCGCACATTGCAACAGACTTGCTCGCACTCTATCAAATAGGCGACCGATCAACAGACTGAGGAGGCGTAATGTCTTCCTCTAATCGAACGCCGCTTACGGCCCCAATCTCGCTACCCTCCAAGTAGCCGGCGATGCTTCATTATAGAATCCGTTATTATTAAAATGTAAATGTAAATTGGTCCAATAAACTTAATTTTAATTAAAAAAAAAAGTTACGCCTGGTTCAAAAACTTTTCCTTGTTGAATTACATCGCAATGAAGCGGCAAATTTAATTAATTCCTTTTTATTTAAGTCTTTAAGGTTGTTACGGACGCAAGTAGGTTTGAAATTATAACGGACAATAACTGCTAGCGACCGACTATCGGCTAAACACAAATTAAGAAATCTCTACTTTTTTCTACGTTTAATTCATTATTAACACTTAATCGCCATTTAAATATTGAAATAAATTATGTTAAGTTCGTTTATGTAAGCTTCAAAAACTCTTAATGTTCTGCACCGATTGAGCTCAAATTTCAGCACGATATATAACCCGCATCAAAGATTGTTTTAATCTAAGTTTGGTCAAAATCGTAGGGGCTATTCCCACCCCTCATACAAGTGATACAACAATTTCAACATATCTTTGGATCTGAGGCACAGGGACGAAATTTAGTATATGTATTTGTTAGTAGGATTAGGAAAGTAATCGTGTTAAGTTTGGTGTACAAAGATGAAATTTAGTATACATGTTATTTTGGTGCCTAGACGTAATACTGTTACGTTTGGTCAAAATAGTTAGAACGGTGTCTCGCTCCTCATATAAGTGCTAAACGAAATTAGCCATACCTTTGCATCCATTTGAAGTGTAGGGATGACATTCGGAATACATGTCAATGGGACCGGGAAATGTACCATCCATTGAAAAATGGGACAGGGATTAGCTGTCTATAAATAATATACATACAACATATATAGAGACAATATTTATATAAATTTTTTTTTAACTGACCACAGAAACGCGGGGCAGAGCACAGCTAGTATAAAATAATTTTCTTATCATATTGAAAACAAACGAATTTTTATGAATAACAAGAAAGAACATTAAATTTGTACGGGAGCTATATTCTTACCTGGATTTGAGTGGAATATTTTATTATGACTAGTGATCGCTTAAAAACTAAACAAAAACACAGAAATAAGCTTAAACTTTTATGACCCATTCCGAAAGAAAGCTGTATAAAACATTCATTAGAATCAGAAGAAAAATAATTTTTTTGGGTTAAAAACTCAACGCTTTAATTGAGCCAGATATCTCAAAAATAATTTATTCATCTAACCGAACTGATCAATAATGTATAAACTATATTAGGCCTTTAATGCGATACAATCTTTCCGACATACTGATAATACCATTTCATACTATGCGTGAATGGTACAAAAACTGACACCAATTTTTATCCACTAGTGATAATCAAATGATTATTGCCATTTCTCATTCCTTTCTTACATTTGCATAGCGCATAAATGAACATTTGATAGTTGTGTTTATATTTCAAAACCCGCACTTATACCTAGATATTTATTGTAAATTCACTTACTTCAATCATGCGGCATGTTGGAGTCTCTAAAGAGAACTTAATAGGCTTCGTAGCTGCATGAACAGTGGTCTCATCAAAGGATCTTGCTTCTGCAGATCTAAAAAATAAAAACAGAGGAACCTATCGTTACGTATACATGAACAAAATTTATCAATATTTTAAGTTACTAAATGTTACAGTAATTATTCAAAGCTTCTAGTCAAGTTTGAAATGGTTCTTATTGACAATATTTTCATTTCGGTCAAAATTTAAAAAACAAAACAATGGTGGCAGCATATCTTAAATTTTTTTTTAAAACTTGGTGTAAATGTAGTATTATATAAGAGAAGACAGAGTATATACATTTTTTTAAAATATTCCATATTTTGATTATAACCGGACATCAAAGTTCAAATTTTGTAATAGGTTTGTGTTTAGGCCCTGTACCGAAGGTACAAGAGCCTATTGGTTTTGTGCAAATGTATGTAACAGGTAGAAATAATGGTCGGAAACCCCCAAAGTTACCCCCATTTTGATCAGGAGTGATAGAGGAGTCGATATAGGAATGTCCGTCTGTACGACCGTCCGTCCGTCTGTATGAACGAAAGGATTTTGGAAACGGTAATAGATAGAGACTTCGTGGTTTTTGCATTCGACTAAGACTGCTCCGGAATTTTACAAGTTTATTTTAAAATTTTGCCCCTCCCCCCTTCCCCCATAAAATCACCACCAAGACTAAAAATTTCTTCGGCACAAAAAAGAGTATAGAGATAACGTCCCTTTAAGCCAAAATCCAAAAAGTTCATCAAAATCGGATAATAAATGACGATTTTATAGCAACTGAATTTGAACGACTCCCTTTTCTTTTCATACATAAAAAAATGTTTTATAAGTCACTTATTCGTGCAGTAAGAAGTGGTCATAAGCTTGGGCATAAGCTCGGGAAACATTTAATGTGTTTGTTAGGCGACCTGAACTGGAACAGGGCCTCTTACAGTCGGTTACGCCCGAGTGTAATTTCCTTACTTGTTAGGCCCTGTACCGAAGGTACAAGAGCCTATTGGGTTTGTGCAAATGTATGTAACAGGTAGAAATAATGGTCGGAGACCCCCCAAAGTTACCCCCATTATGGTCAGGAGTGATAGAGGAGTCGATATAGACATGTCCGTCTGTCCGTCCGTCCTGTCCGTCTGTATGAACGAAAGGATCTCGGAAACGGTAATAGATAGAGACTTCGTGTTTTTTCATTCGACTAGGACTGCTCCGGAATTTCACAAGTTTATTTTAAAAACTTGCCTCCCCCCCCCCTTCCCCATAAAATCACCCCCAAGGGTAAAAATTTCTTCGGCACAAAAAAAAAAGTATGCCAGTATAGAGATATTGTCCCTCTTAGTCAAAATCCAAAAAGTTCATCAAAATCGGATAATAAATGACGATTTTATAAGCAATTGAATTTGAACGACCCCCCTTTTCTTTTCATTCATATTCGCGCAGTGAGAAGTGGTCATGTGTTTGGTCATAAGCTCGGGAAACATTTAATGTGTTTGTTAGGCGAACTGAACTGGTACAGGGCCTCTTACAGTCGGTTACGCCCGACTGAAATTTCCTTACTTGTTAGGCCCTGTACCGAAGGTACAAGAGCCTATTGGGTTTGTGCAAATGTATGTAACAGGTAGAAATAATGGTCGGAGACCCCCAAAGTTACCCCCATTATGGTCAGGAGTGATAGAGGAGTCGATATAGCCATGTCCGTCTGTATGAACGAAAGGATCTCGGAAACGGTAATAGATAGAGACTTCGTGTTTTTGCATTCGTCTAGGACTGCTCCGGAATTTCACAAGTTTATTTTGAAATTTTGTCCCTCCCCCCCCCCCCCCCTTCCCCATAAAATCACCCCCAAGGAGAAATATTTCTTCGGCACAAAAAAAATTGAGTATGCCAGTATAAAGTTAACGTCCCTCTTAGTCAAAATCCAAAAAGTTCATCAAAATCGGATAATAAATAACGATTTTATAACCAATTGAATTGAATGACCCCCCTTTTCTTTTCATTCATATTCGAGCAGTGAGAAGTGGTCATGTGTTTGGTCATATGCTCGGGAAACGTTTAATGTGTTTGTTAGGAGACCTGAACTGGTACAGGGCCTCTTACAGTCGGTTACGCCTGACTGTATTTTCTTACTTGTTTTAGTATGTGTTTTGAGTATGAATACCTTTGAGACATTGGAACCGATTTAGGTCGTGTTTTTTATTTTGTATAATAGGTAAAATACCAACAATTTGAAGAAAATATTAGCTAAAAAATTTCGAAATTTGACCCAAAATAAATTCTTCTAAGATTTTGATTTAATTTTTTCGACCAAAAGGACCCTTTCGATTTTTTTAATAACAATATTTGCATTCCTTATTCCATCACGAAACTTTAAAAAAAAAAATTGATGGAGACTTTGAAAATAGCCGAGATATCAAGGTTTTTGTCTCGCGGCGTACGTTTTTGAAACGAAATTGTTATTGGCTCCGAAGAGATTATTACTGTCCCGTTCGTTGTTGTTGCAGTCTTTTCAATCGCTGATGTTGTTTTTGCTGACGCTGAAGTGTATGTCATTCACACAGAATTTGTCTGGTGGCGGTATTGATGCAAAGGGGTTTGAACACAAAACGATTTCGATTAACGCTTAGACGAAGATGATGTAGCATAGTTATCATTAAAGTGTTGCAATCCTTCACGGAAAGAAAGACATAGGAAGGTATTCTATGTAAAGCGACTTCATGCTTTAGATAAATCGTTGCTCGAACGCTTAAATTTAGAAGAAATAAGTTTAGTGTGCGACTCGTGTCGATTAGTGTTACAAAAAAAAAAAACCGAAAAATGCTAGAGAAAATCAAGACGTTGAAGTCTAGATAAAAATTTTTTTTTTAAATAACCTTTTCTCGCCTTTAAGTGTCTTACTTACTATAAAATGCAAAGATCTTCGTTCAAAAGTATCTCAAGTAGCTAAAATAAAAGAAAATTTGATTATTCGACTTCGCATGGAAAGAGACCCTGCGATGGTATTGGGGGTTCCATAAAACTGCTAGTCTTCAAAATATAAACAATGAACCTATGGTAACAGCAAGACAATTCTTCGAAAGCTCTTAAAAACATTAACGTAATATTTTGCACTGCGGATAAATAAATAAAGATAAATGAACAACGTTTGAGATATCGTTGCCAAATTAAAAGTAGTATAAATTTCCATTGTTTTTTTCCAATAAATGAAACCGAAATGCTCTGTAAAGTATATTCTGTTTCTACCGATTTTAAATTATTCAACGTTTCGATGTAATTATTTGATTCATATCGACTATTATTGATGATAAAAATTATTCAATAATCGCTTGACCTTAATAATGCATGTATAACTTCGACAATTATTAGTGCAACATAATTAATTTGTTTACAAAATATTCACAACCATAATTAATTTAAAAAACGTGTTTGTTATTAATAATAACTACAAACATCTTAATATTCAACCAAATAAAGTGAAGTGAGATGACGACACAAGTTTCAAGTACATTGCCTTACGTTTCAAAAACATGCGACGCGAGAGAAAATCGTTTGAAAAATGTACGCCACGAGACAAAAACGTTGATATCTCGGCTATTTTTTTTTTTTAAGTTTCGTGAAGAAATAAGGAATGCAAATATTGTTGTTAAAAAAAAATCGAAGGGGTGCTTTTGGTTCAAAAAATGAAATAAAAAATTTAGACGAATTTTTTTTGGACCAAATTTTGAAGTTCTTTTTTGGCTAATATTTCTTTCAAATTGTTGGTATATACAAAAGTCACGAACTAAATCGGTTTCAATGTCTCCAAGGCATTCATACTTAAAACACTAAAATATATTACTAATACTAAAAACACAAAACTACAAGAAAATTCAAAGATTTTCAAAAAAAAAAAAAAATGTTTATACTCTTTCTTCTCTTATATAGTACTACATTTACACCAAGTTTTAAAAAAGTTTAAAAATATGCTGCCAACATTGATTTTTTGAAAAATTTTGACCCATTTAAAAAAATAAACACAACGTAGGTGGTATGAGAACTACCACTAAAAATGAGATTAATCGCAGGTTGTGCCAAGTACTATCATATAAGTGTCCTTTCAACTGGATATAAATGCCGTCACTCGTTAAAACGACTGCAGTCATATACGGTGCACTGATAGGGCAGTATCAGAGAGTTTTCAGACCAAAAAGGTCGTCAAGTGACCAAATATTCACAAAACGACAAATGCTGGAGAAGACCTGTGAGTTTAACAAAGATACAGAAAGCCGCTGTCGACACACAGATACGATTTAAGTTTATCGACACTCTATCTGACCTAGGTATTCCAGGTACCAACAAAAAATATTTGTGTTTTCTAAAAGTTTTATAATATTAATATAAATTAAAAAACTATCCAGGATAGTGCTGAAATTTGAGAAGCTTTTAGAAACATGAAATCATCTAGTGTAGATACGTTGCTTATTATTCATTTATACTTACACAGAAGTCTTTTGCATGTTGCTTAGCCATACACTCATTGAATTGATTTGTCTGGATTAGAGATGAAACACATATTACCATTTTAGGTTTTTATTCTGTAAATGCTTTGGAAAAAATTTTTAAAAAACTTACTCCTTTGAGCACTTGAAAGTTTCAAAATCTAGTTTATTTTTACTACCCGGCACTTTATTATTATCATTGCACAAATAGTTAGAAACGCCGAGTGCTTGAGGAATAGTTGCTTCGGCGGTATAAAACAGTTGCTCTTGACTACTGGAGTTATCAGCTGAATTACTTTGAACATCGTCCGCAGAGTTTGTCGAGCAGCTGAGCGGTGTAACTAGATCACCTACAATTGCTGAAACCTCAAATCCAGCAGATACAAGTGCTCCAGGAACTTGCGGTGTATACCTTGTAACAGTCGATAGATTCTACAAATCCAAGCAAAGATAATATAAATTAAGTACTATCTTCAAATTTATGAAGAGTAGCCAAATTATTTTTTACGAGATTTAAATTCCTTACCTGTGCCCCAATTTGAATGCTTTCTGTAGTTGAAAGCTGTGCGATATTGTGTGAAGGCAGAATGGCATTTGCTTGGTCAACCTCACCGTTATTGCAGTTGTCACTTCTTATTCTTTTCCCGTTCTTATTAGAATGTTGATGATGAATTAGCTGTTTTTGTGGCAGTACGGAAGGGTGATGATACTTAGCTCGCGGTATCATAACAGTTAGCGATCTATCGGACTGCTCAGGATAAACGACTGTATGTTCGAATTCCGCTAAAGATGATTGTAGTGCGCAGTAGGTTGAAGGTAGAAGTTCCGCGACATCATCGTGTTTATTTATAGGGTTTATATTGATATCATCATTTAATTTCTTAGTTAAATACTTTTTCTCAATTGTAGATGTTGAATCCTTAAATATTTAGGAAATCAGCAAATTTCTTATTGAAACTTAGATAAACTTACCTTCATTGCATAGGATAAAGTGTTTTGGCTAGACTCGCTGCTAGAATCTATAATCATAGCGTGTTTATCTAAAGTAGTCCGTGCTTTCATGCTAGAAGTCTTAATAATTGTTGAAGGCAGCCGTGATTTCTTTACTGTAGAACGCAAGCTTGGATGTAAACTAGATGCAATGAATATTTGGCTGTTTGCAAGTGAAGTGTGCAATTGCCTGCGTCTTCGTTTCGCATTGGTCAACAGAAGACAGAAAAGAAGCAACATAAAAAGCATCGCTCCGATAGCTATGAGTGTTATCAGCAGGATCTTTAAATTCAGTTGGCAAGTGGAACCCGTGTACCAAGAAAAGCACTCGCAAACTATTGAATTTTGCTCTGTATTCACACAATTGCCGTGGTAATGGCATTTTGAGCAACCAAATACATCAGTTGAGCAAATTCGGCCAGGATAAATTGAATTGGAAGACAAATCCGTATACCCATCCTCACAGCTGCAAGTGTATGTGCCTTTTAGATTGAAGCACTGCGCATGCGGCGAGCAGTCATGAAACTTTATATCAATACATTCATTAAAATCTATGGAAATAGTTCAGATTAATTCAGATAATTCATTGAATATTAAAAATGGATTTTATTTTACAACTGTTTTCTTTTAAAATGCTTTCTTTGCTATTTTGTCGATCTTCTTAGTTTTACTAGCCTACCCGGCTTGTGTTATCACGGTTTTTTTTTTATTTTCTCTCCTATGGCGATGAGGCGCGTTACCACACATCTTTCCAGTGTTTCGTATTTCTCCCGGTACATTTTACCTGCATCATGACCAAATTTCACAGGATTTGTTATTAGAACTAACTAAAGTTTGTCCGCAAATGTGAGCCGAATTTGTTTGGCGATGTATCAACATATGTATGTATGTTGTTTATAGACAGCTAAACCCTTCCCATTTTTCCAACAAATCTTACATTATTGCTTATATGGGGGGCATGTAATTCAAATTTCATCTCTGCACCTCAAATAGATACAAAGATATGACGAAATTTGTTTACCGCTTATATGGGGCGGGGTAACCCAATTTTGACTAGACCTATGATGTGATCTTACTTTCCCCGATCCCGTTAACATGAGTACCAAATTCCTCGCGGTATATAGATGCGAAGATATGAAGAATTTTGTGTAAATACTTTTATGAGGGCGGCGCATTGCGCTCTCCAAAAATCTTATTCCCCTTACCTTAAATAGACAGATAGATAGATATATAGATAGATAGATAGATAGACAGATATATAGACAGATAGATAGATAGATAGATAGATATATAGATAAATAGATAGATAAATAGATAGATAGAGAGATAAATAGATAGATAGATAGATAGATAGATAGATAAATATATAGATAGATAGATAAATAGTTAGATAGATAGATAGATAGATAGATAGATAGATAGATAGATAGATAGATAGAGAGATAGATAGATAGATATATAGATAAATAGATAGATAAATAGATAGATAGATAGATAGATATATAGATATATAGATAAATAGATAGATAAATAGATAGATAGAGAGATAGATAGATAGCTAGATAGATAGATAAATAGATAGATAGTAGAGCATTGCGCAAACACATACAAAATGCTACAGCTCTCATTAGGCCCTGTACCGAAGGTACAAGAGCCTATTGGTTTTGTGCAAATGTATGTAACAGGTAGAAATAATGGTCAGGAGCGATAGTGGAGTCAATATAGACATGTCCGTCTGTCCGTCCGTGTAAACGAAAGGATCTCGGAAACTGTGCTAGATAGAGACTTCATTCTTGTTGTACTCGAGTTGTACTGGACATAAGCTAGACAAACATTTGTGTTTGTTAGGCGACCTGTACTGGTACAGGGCCTCTTAAAGTCGGTTATGCCCTCCTGTAATTTTCTTACTTGTTTTAAAATGTTAATTCAGGAAAGTGTGTGTATATATATATAGCAGCAAAATAAATATATATATTAATATTATATCCATATGATTTTTAGTTAGTCCTAACCTTCAAAAGACATGTGTATAAATTTGACAGATGTCCTAGTAGATATATCATTTCGAGTGAAGCAACTTTCGTTAGTTTAAAAAAATGAATAAAAAGGCGATAATCTCTTCATCGGCGCTAAATTTCCAGCGAGTATATCTAGAGGTCTGAGAACAGGAAAAAGTCGCTGGGGGACAGATCTGGAGAATTCGGTGGATGCGGAATCAATTCGAAGCCCAATTCATGCAATTGCAAATGCAAACTAACACTCGAAATTATATATCTCACAAACTTATAGTATGACACATGTCTTATACACATGTCTTTTGAAAGTTAGGGCTAATTAAAAATCATATGGATAGCGCTATCTATGTCAGCTTACGAAATTTTCATTCCACTAAATATATATCGCATTCATAAAAATCAAACTTCCTATACCCCTCGAAACAAGCATTATCAGAGACGGCAATTAATGAAAACAGTTTGGAAAATTCTAATAATTCCACATTTACCTCGAATTGCTAGTGATTGTGCACCTTGTTTCGTCGTATACAACTCGGTACCACCTATGCTGTAGTTGCTTTGTCGCAAGTACTTCCCAATAACCGACTTCAAACGCCGCTCATCGCTGTTTTCTGAAAGCTGAATTTATTTTAATTAACTTGAATACTCTAGTCTTCAGTTTGAAAAACTTACTTGAAGCAAAAATTTCGCTACAACATCTTTATTAACCGAATTATGGTCAAACCCATTCAACTGAACTCCATGGTAGACATCTCTGAAATCAGATTGCATTACCATACGATCCATAGCGTCTAATATTATCGAGCTGAGATATCGAAATTCATCGGTTGCATTATTTTTAAGCTGTTCGTTTAATTTTAAATTGTAGTTCCCGATATGGTGAATGTGCAAGTCCATTTCATATGTATAAGTTGCTGCAAAGTCAAAGAAAAAAGGTTCAAATATTTTAGCTAAGAGTTTTAAAATCAAATAAAGTTTTACGTTTGCATGGGCGATCCGGAAACATGCGGGCAAAACCCGGCCGGCACACACAACGGCTTTTGGAAATTTCGCAGATTTCATTGTGCGTTGACTTACAAACAGGATGGCATATGTGATCTTTTCTGTAACTTTCACTTAAATTTATGTTGTTGTTGTAATTTGTAGTTACTCTGGGCGGGGAAGCTATTAACACTCCACCCAACAGCACCTGATTACCGCTGCTGGTATCGATTGGCAAAGCTTCCACATCTCTTGTTGGTAGTTCAAACGAAATACTTGAATCGTAGTCCAACGCCACTGCAGCTGATTTATCTAGATCGTGTCCTTCTTCTGATTGTATTTCGGGTTTATTTACCACTTGACCTCGTGTGCCCAGTTGACCCATATTGTTGTTTGTCATCACAATAAAAATACTTGACTGTTCTGTCGTCATTTTATGATGAATCTTCTTTCCTTCATTGAAATTGTCATTGTATACGATTTCTATTGACGATTGCGGTGTGTTAGACTCAAAAATGTCTTTAATTATTGTTTGTGGCTGCTGTTCAGTAGGTGTTCCTAAATTGGAATCCACTTCAGGATCATTATGCTTGTTATGTGATTTGTTGCTCACATTCGAATCTAATTCAACTTGTACTTCTGTGTATGTGCCAATATGTGAAATGAAAATATAAAAAGTATGTAAGTATAATACAGATTAGTGCCTGGACGAGCGAGCTTTGTTCGGGATTCGGTAGAGTATAGTTACTTTTTTTGTGAATCAAAAGCTATCGAACTCTCTCCTTCTGCAATATCTGATATGGCTGTCACATGAATATGTTCAGATGTTGATTAGGTAACATGATAGGTTAACACAATTGTTACTTTTGTATGCCGAACATAGTAGTGTGTCAGCCATATCAGATATCGGTCATGGATCGATAGAGCGACTTCGATAACAGGTCGATTAACTCGATACCTTGATTCACAATAGACATCGCGCGCGTATATTGTGAATCATATATACTGTGGCGCTATATGAAATTTTCAAATTAACAACAATACAGATGGCGCTTATAAAATTATCAACATGATAAATTAAAATTTTTCAAATTAATTTAAAATCAAACTTCCGTTTTTAAAGAGTTATTTAGCGATAACTTCGCTTCTTTCAGAAAAGATCGTCTCATTCGCTTTGGTGGTGGTGTACTAATCTCGGTCAAATCATCTTTAATGACAGAGGAAATTAGTATTCTAAACCAGGACATTGTATTTATATATGCGTTAAAATTTCTCTTCGTAGTTTTAACTTATTCATTACATGCTCATATATTCCTCCTGCTGAAAAATTCAATATTTACTGTCAGCATGTCGCTGCTATCTCTTACATTGCGACTCTTCTACATAAAAAAGATCATCTTATTGTCATGGGTGATTTGAATCTACCAAATATAAAGTGGTTGCATATGATAGACTCTTCTTTGCTGATTCCAGCTGAAAATAATGAGTTTCTTGATAATCTATTTGAGTTGTCCATGCAACAGTATAACAATGTTCGCAACAGTTCTGATATATTACTTGATCTCTTTTTTGTTGATGCTGATGTTTTCTTCACAGGATAAAAATAAAAATCTTCGACGAGTCAGATGTTTTAGGAAAACTGACTACGTTAAATTAAATCGCCTACTTTTAAGTACCGATTGGTCTGCTTTGAATTGTTGTACAGATATTGAATTGGCATTGAATATTTTTTATTCCACCATTTTCAATTATTTAGACAGATGTATTCCATATACTTTTATTTCAAGTTCAGTAAAAAGACAGTCTTTGCAGATTAAAGAATGTTAAGTCACGTTTATTAAAAAAGTATAAAAGCAGTGGCTCTAACACTGATTTTTCTAAGTATTGTGTTGCACGGTCTGACTTTAACGCATTAAATAGTACGTGTTATGCGGACTATTTAATAAAAGTTAAACAAAACATGCGTCGCAATCCAAAATCGTTCTTTAATTTCGTAAAATCGAAACGCAGTACTGCAGCGTATCCATCTCAATTATTTTTTAATGATATATATGCATCTTCTGATTCGCTAATATTCAATTTATTTGCTGACTTTTTCCAAAGTACTTATTCGAATTGCACTGTCAATCCTACTGTTATATACCCTTACAATATTACATCATAACATCTTTCTTAATTCCACTTCATAAAAAAGGTAGAAAATCTGATACAACGAATTTTAGAGGCATTGCTAAGCTGAGTGCTATACCAAAATTGTATGAAAAAAATCATTATAGACCAATGCAATAGTCGTTAAAGTCTGTTGTTAGTCCTTACCAACATGGTTTCGTTAGAGGCAAATCCATTTGCACAAATCTGTTGGAATTTTTTTCTGTTGTGAATAATGGTTTTGAGTCCGGATGTCAAACTGATGTCATATACACAGACATCAGTAAAGCTTTTGATGGTGTGTGTCACAAACACCTTTTGCTTAAATTGAAAACTAAAAGCTTTCCACCCTCTCTTTGCTCTTGGATTGAGTCATACTTATCCGATAGGATACAAAAAGTTTTATTCAACAATTGTTTATCTAAAACTATTGTCGTATCTTCTGCTGTTCCCCAAGGGAGCCACCTTGGTCCTATATTGTTTAATATTTTTATTGATGATCTTCCCATTGCTATAAATCATGGTAATACACTTATGTATGCAGACGATGTCAAATTATGTTTGTCATATTCTGATGTCTTCCAACACAGTTTGCTACAGGCTGATTTGAACTCGCTACATAGATGGTGTAGTCTTATCTGAACTTGAATTTCTCAAAATGTAAATGTATGACATTTCATCGTAGAAATTCATTTATAGATGATTATTCTTTAAATAACAATATCCTCAGCAGAGAATTTTGTTTTAATGATTTGGGTATCCTTATGGAACCCAAACTTATTTATAAAAAACCCATTGGATCAATGGTAAACAAAGCGAAATCTATTCTTGGCTTTGTTCAGCGTTGGTCCAAGGAGTTTAATGACCCTTATACCACTAAACTTCTCTATACCTCACTTGTCCCACCAATTTTAGAATTTTGATCCTGTGTATGGAACCATTATTATATTGTTCACCATGATAGTATTGAATCTGTTCAAAAACAATTTCTTCTTTCTTCTTCTTCGCAGTATTAAATGAGATAGCCATGTAAATCTTCCATCTTATAATGACAGATACAAATTAATTAATCTTCCAACCCTTTCATCACGTAGATCTATGCTCTCTGTGGTTTTTCTTCACAAAATTCTTATTGGTGAAATTGATTCCCCTTACTTGCTTCAATCAATTTCATTCAATGTCCCCTTTCGACCAACTCGCCATTTTCCGCCAATAAAATTGCCTTTTTGTAAGACTAATTACGCTCTCAATAACTCTCTTCGAGCTCTCTGTTCTAACTGTAATAAATTCTCTCCTTTTTTTCTCTTTTCATTCGTCTTTAAATTCTGTTAAAAATGCTGTACTAACAAATAATACAAATTTGTAATTTTCATTTTCTTTAAACTTCCTTAATTTGTAGTTGGGCCCGCTTGGACCACTGCCTTACTGTGAGTAGGGACACAGTCGGTCAACAAGGCGGCCATACAAAAATTCCTCCGCCGGGTCTAAGTGGTCGCAACTTCCCTTCTATAGCTTTAAGTACTCTTAATAGTTTTATATAATTTAAATAATTAGTTTTAAGCGACTGTATTGTCATTTCGTTGCAAAAAAAAAAAAACAAGTAAGAAAATCACAGTCGGGCGTAACCGACTGTAAGAGGCCCTGTACCAGTGCAGGTCGCCTAACAAACACATTAAATGTTCACCTAGCTTATGACCAAACACATGACCACTTCTCACTGCACGACTAAGTGCCTTTTAAAACATTTTTTTATGTATGAAACGAAAAGGGGGGTCGCTCAAATTCAATTGCTTATAAAATCGTCATTTATTATCCGATTTTGATGAACTTTTCGGATTTTGGCTAAGAATGACGATATCTCTATACTGGCATACTTACTTTTTTTTGTGCCGAAGAAATTTTTACCCTTGGGGGTGATTTTATGGGGAAGGGGGGGGGGGGGGGAGAGGCAAGTTATTAAAATAAACTTGTGAAATTCCGGAGCAGTCCTAGTCGAATGCAAAAAACACGAAGTCTCTATCTATTACCGTTTCCGAGATCCTTTCGTTCATACGGACGGCCAGACGGACGGACGGACGGACAGACGGACATGTCTATATCGACTCCTCTATCGCTCCTGACCATAATGGGGGTAACTTTGGGGGGTCTCCGATTATTATTTCTATCTGTTACATACATTTGCACAAAACCAATAGGCTCTTGTACCTTCGGTACAGGGCCTAAATATTGGTACACTAGCTGTTGATATATATTGATATCAATATTGTCTATATATTTGTACATTGTATATATGTTCTTTAAATACAGCTAATCCCTGCCCCATTTTTCAATTAATGGTACATTTCCCAGTCCCATTTACATGTATTCCTAATTTCATCCCATACCTCCGATAGTGCAAAGATAATTTAGTTTAACAATTATATGAGGAGCAGGGCACCGCTCTAACTATTCTGACAAAACTTAAAAGCATTTCGCCTTGACACCCAAATAACATGTATACCAAATTTCATCTCTGTACCTCAAATAGATGCAAATATATAAAGAAATATGTTTATAGCTTATATGGAACGGGGTAACGCCCCCGACGATTTAAGCCAAACTTATGATGTGAAATTACTTCCCCCATCCCATTAACATGTGTTCCAAATTTCATCGCTGTATCTTAAATGGATCCAAAGATACAATGAATTTTGTTTATCGATTTCATGAACGGCATACCCCCTCCGATTCTGACCAAACGAACTTAACATTTTTATATATACATCCCGCCCTTCCAAAAATGGTTTTAAGGAAAAAATTTGGCATACTATAGACTACACTTTTAGCTTATTATATCTATTATTAAATGCAAAGTGACACATTTGAAAATTTCAAAATGGCTGATCCAATATGGCGGTCGATTAAAAATAAAAACAGAAAATGTAACCGAATACGCTTGGAACTTGTTGCATAGGGATTTTAGGGGACGCTGAAGAAGAATCTGACATCAGATTTTCATAATTCAAAATGGTGGATCCAATATGGCGGAGCAATTCAAGCGCTCAATTTTGCTTGAAACTTGTTAGTTGGGCATTTTTGGGGCCGCTGATTACAAATCCTTATGGGGTTCTTTTTTCAAAAACTCAACTGGAAAAGAGTTTAAATAAATTTAGAAACTTTAAGGGCTGTAAAAACCGCTTTAAAGAAAGTAACAGTAGACAAATGACTTACAAATACAGAGTCACTCAGATCTACCGAAAATTTTGAAAAGATGTAGATTGAATTTGAATTTTTTAACAGTTCAGAAAATTCTAGAATTTCATGACATTTGGAAAAGTGAAAGTGGAGCTATAGCGTCTAATTTGACAGTATTCTTTCGTCATCGATACAAAAACTTGGTAAAACTTTTACCGAAATTCACGAATTGATAAAACAAGTTTATGAGAATAATTGTCCATCTCGTACCACTATTTACGACTGGTATACAGGTTTCAAACACGGTCGGAAAGACTTAAATGCCGAAATATTCAGTGAAAAACATAATATTGTCCGTTAGTTCATTGAAAAAAATCGTCATTGCGGTTCATGGAATTGGGATTGTGCTCAATCCATCGCATTTTGGTCGATCCTTTGGGCTTTAAGAAAGTGTGTGACGATTTGTTCCGGATCAATTGAAAGATGAGGAAAGGGCGCTTCGGATTAAACATTCGAAAGACATCATTAAAAATGCCAAAAAGGATCAAAACTTCCTTCTCAACATTGTAACTGGTGAAGAGCATGGTGTTTTCAATACTACCATGAAGGGCATTATTCACCAAGAGTTCGTTCCGCCGGCCCAAACAATTATTGAGCCATTTTATCTTGGTGTTATGAGGCGTTTACTCCGTCGTATCCGTAGTGTTCGGCCAGAATATCGCCAAGAAGGAAGTTTGCGTTTCTTGCGCCATCTCATCGATCGACACTTGTTACCGATTTTTTGATCAAAAATTGCATTTTAACAATCAACCACTCGACGTATTCGCCTGATTTGGCGCCATGTGACTTTTTTGCTGTTCGGCACGCAAAAATTATCTATGAAATGATGGCGCTATGCTGATGTAGAGGCCATTCAAAATGCGTGTACCAACGTCGTAAAGGTAATTCCGGCCAACGGGCTAAAACAGTCATTTGAAATGTTATTGGATCGAGCTAATATGTGTATTCAGTCGGAGGGAAATTACTTTGAATAATAAAAAATCAAGTACTCAATTACCTACCTATTATAGTTTTCATTTTATTCCAAAAGAGAAATTTTGACACACAACTTGTACATATGTATGTTCTTTAAAGGCAGCTTATCCCTACCGCCTTTTTTAATATATGGCACATTTCCCGGTCCCATTAACATGTATACCAAATTTCATCCTCAAATGGATGCAAAGATATGATTAATTTCATTTAGCAATTATATTTTGACCAAACTTAACAGTATTGGAACCCCAATAATATGTAAACCAAATTTCATCTCTGTACCTCAAATATATGCGAATGGGTACGGCCCCCGCCGATTTTGAACCTACTTATGATGTGAACTTACTTCCCCCTCCGATTTTGACCAAACTTAACACGATTACTTTCCCCAATTCCATTAATATATATACTAAATTTCGTCCCGGTACCTCAAATGGATGCAAAGATATTTTGAAATTTTAAAATAAAATCGTAAAATTCAGGCGAAGTTCTAGTCGAAAAGAACGAAGTCTCTATCTATTACCGTTTCCGAGATTCTTTTCTTCATACGGACGGACATGGCTATATCCACTCCTCTATTGCTCCTGACCATAATGGTGGTACCTTTAGGGCGGCTCTGAATGAAAATGGAAAAAATGATAAGGAAATTTCTTTTGAAGCAAGCAAAGGGTGGTTTGAAAATTTTAAACAGAGACTACGAAGCAGCTGGCAAATTGGAATCCTCTGGATATGTGCCAGCTGGCCATTTGCAGGACTAGTGTTGATGATCGCCACAATCAAGTTGTCTTCCAAGGCTTAAATAAGTAACTTCGTGCCATTTCACATGTTAGGAGGCTTATATTCCTTTAAAACATAATAGGATTAAGCCAATTTAGAAATTATTGAGAAAAGTGGATAACATTGTCAATATTGGCGACTTTGTAAATTGACATAGGTTTCAACTTGGCCAAGCACTCTATATAATCAGATTATTGATTTAATTGACAGTGTCGTTCCTAAGCGATAATATTGTCCTAGAAATAGTTAAAGTCTCTAATGAGTTAATTTTCGAGTCCCGGATATACCGCTTTCATAAGATGTTCCAGCCTGTGAACTATCTGACCTAGTGTCTTATTTAAAATGATTTCAGCAGAATGAGTCCCCAAATTTAGATAAAGAAAAACTCATTCGCCAAGATTGAGCATATGTTGCGGAAAATCGTCATACGTGTCTCCACCAAAAGAAATTCATAAATTCGTTCCCAAACTTATTTGTTAAATATAAATGAGGGAAATGATTTAAGACAGGCTTTGATGATATCTGCACGCGTCCCCCAAAATCCCTAACAAACACGAAATTTACCGCTCCCATTATGGCAGTAGATCTTCTAAGGTCTTTCAACGTTGGATCTACATTTGGGCAGTTTCAGATTAAGACTCTTCCGCTCAACGTATGGATTTAAGTTGTCTTTTTATGGTTATGCGCTGCGAGCTTTCAGTGCTAGATACCTTCGATCGGGATTGTGCGGTTCTTACGTTTTAGCTAGCAAGCCGCGGCGAGCGTTCTGTACTGGACTCATTAACATGCGCTTATAAGATGTACTCTCTATGACACGCAAGGTAGTTTCAGAGGAAGACTTTTCCGCACGACCTTTTTAAGCTGTTCTTATATAAGATTGACATTAATGCTGACATTTTTTGTAGCCATGGCGTTGCGTTTATAGATTTATTAAGTTGACATTCAGGTTTTTTTTTATAATCCTTAAGCACAGAATTAAACCAGTTCTAAACAGATCGCTTATCTTGTCTTATCATCTTTGTGATATAATGAAGACGAAAACATCAACAGGGATGTGTCCTCAAGCAAGCAAATATATGAATGAACTAAGAATCTATTAATGGCTGTCTTTCTAAAATGTGCTCTAGCGGACAGAAAAGCTGTATATATTTACGTTTAAATACAACAGTTCCTTCGGCACAAGATCTCTAAGGATAATGTCATATTGCTTATACGGGTAAATATGATGTATTTTCTTCAAGAAAATTTTATTAAAACATCATGGTAATGGAAAAATAGTGTTAAGAACGTTTTTTAAAAGTATCTAAATGTCCGATTTACGGATGGTTTCTTGTGTTCGTTACAATAATTTATTAATCATCCTTACCTGTATCGATTGTCAATTGTTTAAGCTTTGATACTGTAATTGGTGAAGTTGTCGTCTTTCTGGTAGATGGCTCTAATACAACTGCACTGGTGTGTATTTCAGTTACTGTATTTAGCATTGTTTCCGTCTTTGTAATGAGAGATGTAGTGGTTTTGAATGTTTGAAGTTGACCCGATTCCTTCATGATTGCTTGGACTGAGCTATCCACTTGCATTTGTGTGGCTAAAGTTGTTAATACAGTCGTTTTTGTTGTTGTGACCGTGAGAATTTTAGTATTTGTTATGTATTTCGTTGGCAGAACATTAATATTCTTCGTGTTAATAGTTAGACTATGCTGACTATGACGCATGGAAATGGTTTCATACATGCTTGTGTGCGGCCCTGTTGGTTGTTGTTGAACATCGGAGTTTGACAAATGAGCAGTTAAGTGCATTATTTCTCTAAGCACTGGCTCAGATGACTCGAGCGGCAATAAAGAGCTTGAAACAGTGGTGTGTTTTCCCGCATCGACGACTTTGTTTGTGGATATATACTTAATAGTCGTTAGAAATGGAGGGGAAGGATGCACTACTAGTGTTGTGGCTTTTAAATTGTCTATCGTGGCAAAAGGAGTAGTATGTGTTGAGTTCTCAACTTGGGCTGATGATGCATAGCGGATTACTGCATTGGATGTTACGTTATTTTCATTTTTATTGCTTGTGTTAGGCGCGAGTAGCCTTGAATTTGAAAAATTTGCGTTCATAAGAAACTCTGTTTTTAAAATAGAAGAACGCAATTTTTCCTTCCCTCTATTAAATGGCATAGTTTTTGTAAAGCTTTGTGTATTTAAAAATGATGGTGGTGAAGGTGAAGACCGCAGAAGATGTGACAATGTATATACTGGTGGCGGCTTCAACACTTCTGAAATAAATTGCGATTCTTGCACACTGATGCTATTATTGCTGCCAAAAGTTTTATTCGGCGATAGATCATGTTGAATGTACTGCTTGTGCGCAGAATGAGAGTATGGTGTTGTTGTTACTTTCGTTGGTGGCGGTGGTGGACTTAAACCAAACACGTTTCGATGTCCTTTTGAATCTTTTATACTTGGATGTTGTGGAATTGGTGGCGGGACTAGAAATGCATTGCTACTTTTTGGTTCACTTGGCTTTGCGCCAGCCATTTGGAACCACGCTGAATCATTTAATAATTTAAATGCTTCACCGGAAGCGACAACAATTTGCTTGGAAGTGTTGTGATGATGTATTTGTGTTTCTTTGGTCTTATTACCGTTGCTTCTATTGGCAACAAAAGGTGATCCTTTCATCGGATATAATGATAAATTAAACTTTAATGCAATTGTTGAATTTTCTGTGGTATAAGGAGTCATTGCCATTTTGTTTATAGTTGCGAAAGTACTATTTTTTCTATTTAATATTGTCGATATCCACGTTGTAGTTTCAACATTCGATGGTGGTTGTTTCCCATCAAAACGTAACTCATTAAGATCATACGAGTTGTGAAGGTCACCTTCTTTAGATATTTTAATAAATCGAATTGGCTGGTGGGTCTGACTATCTTTTATTGACGTTGTTGACGAATTTGAAGTGTAAAAATTGTGCATGGTATCTGATGTTTTCTGATCTTGTTGATCTACAACTGACTCTTCATCTGACAGTACAACTTCCCACTGATAATCAAAAGCCGATTGGACATTGTATGATTTTTTTGGATGTTTCTCCGAATAAGATGGCGGCCATTTGTTGACCAATTGAGGAGCATAATGATGATCTTGCAGTTCGTTTTGTAAAGCCGCCGTTGATTGAAGCCTTATTGTGGGGCTAGCTAAATATCTTTTAGCATTGCTAGCATCTGGCTTATGCACACTTCCCTTTTCTGCGGGCCTATGACTTAGACTCGCTAGAGGAATGTTAAATGCACCAATTGCTGTTTGAGCTGCAGTATATTTGCGGTTATTGTATATTTTGTTTTCCTGACGATGACTCTGTAAATGCTGCAAATGTTTTCTGTTCGTGATAGGGACATTGTGGTGTATCCATCCTTGAATATTTTTTTGGAATATATTCGGAGATAAGGACGCCTTGACAGTCGGACTGAGAACAGTTTGAGGCGTCAGCCTGACCTGTACATCAAATTCATTCAGTGGAATAGTCACTTGAGAAATTGATTGTTCTACTATGCTGCCAACGTTGGATGGCCTTTGACCATCAATTGTTGCGGGCGGAAGTGGATAGTCGTCAGAATCCTTTTTAAACGTTAATGGTGGAACATTCATGGCCACATTGTGACTTAGCACATTGGTTTTTAAATTAACACTTTGATGTGCAGCATACCCAGCAGAGGTGCTATTGTTGATATTGGCCATCATAGTGGTCGAATTTAAAACTGTTTCCTTAACAAGTTTCTTGTTTATCGGTGCAGTTTCTGTAAATGTATGCGATTCATATGTTTGCTGTTCCTGTTGCGCGTTATTTGGCCACTGATGTCCGGAGTCAGATGTGTTTGTTGACGCCATTAAACTTGTACTGAATATTTCCGGAGCGCGCTTAATTTCGATAATGTTGTTGCTCAAATTATATATTGGTCCACTTTGAAAATGATGGTGTATCACATGCAAATGCTGGCGATGTGTTGTCAAGTCTGTTGGCTGCTGCTGCGGAAGTGGAGGAGGCCTTAATATGTTATCAAAATTTACAGTAACTGAATGTCGAGGTATTACCAACCGTTTTTGTGGACTAGGTGGCAACTCTATAAGCGGAATAACGTTAGGTTGTATAGATGGGACCAGTGGAACAGATTTCTTTCGGAAAGGGTATTGTCCTATGAACTTCTGTTTGCTAAAGTTCGTAGACACGGCTTGGTTCTTGTGCTTTGTACTTCGATTGAAGTTAAATGCATCATCGAATAACGGGGACTGCAATGGAATACTTGGAACCTGTATGCCATTTGGTCGACCGATAATAACATCTGAATTGGTGGTTATAACTTCACCAGGCCGGATTGATATTCCTTTGTTGAGTAGAACAATTTGACTATCAGCCAATAGACTATTGGCCAGCCGTTTACTGGGTGGCAACATCTGACTTTCTACTATAGACTCCTGCAAAAAATTGTCTTCGTCGCCGCTTATAGCAGTGTCTATTTCTGTTAATGGAGGCGATATGTGAAGACTATACGAAGTCAACTTTGCTACATTACTGGCATCTTTCTCGTCAAGGTATCCAATTGGCACCGATGTCACCGATTTATAACGGCTTTTCGTAACTGGTATATACATGGGAGTTTCCGTCAAACTGTAGGCTGAAATGTTTTTCATCAAATTATTTCTCTCACCCAACTTGCTATTACTTGCATGTGATTGGGCTACATATGGGTTTTGTTGATGTATAAGCCGTATTGGTGTTTTTGTCTGATTTAGAATAGGGCGATTTGTATTTAAATTCGACTGTAATAAATTGGCCACTGCGTTGAACATTGGTCGTAAGCGTTCCAGACTAAAAGAAGCAAATATTTGATTAACTGTTGGAGGTAGAGACGGACCACCTATATCGTTGTTTATGTCGCCTTGATATTTGCTAATATTATTAGTAACCATTACTGAGTTTAAAGGAACAACATAAATAGGATTGTTTTCTGAGCCATCTGAAATTATATCATCATTTGCCGTATTTACGTGAGATCCTAAACTGTTGTATGCAAAGTAGTTTTTATCGGTCACTGCAATTGTGGCTATTACCGACATTTCAGTCGTTGATGTAGATGTTTTCGAATTAATGTGTACCGATCTAAGAGATGTCGAGTCTCCCGATTGAAGTATTTGTAATGGCCTTGGTGTGTTTAATGGATACTCTAGCGTTCCGGTTGAACTTATTTTAGCGAGCAACGCCGCTGTAGGTTTTACCATATTCATAGCGGTTATCTCCAAAGTTTGTCCACCAATCAGAGTCGCAATAGTCACAATTACCCGTTGCTGATTCTTACCTTGCTTTCTTTGTAGCAGCTGACTGTGCATCTTTGATATCAGCTCTGGTGTAAGTAGAGAAGTGGGTACAATATCTGTGACTATATTTTCAATCACGCGCGTGTGGAAACTATCTCCTGTGGGATGCGTTGTTGTCTGCTGCTGACTAATAGGTGTATCGGTTTTAAACGCACTCGTTGTATAGTAAGTAAACGTAGTTAGAAACGTTTTCGTCGCATAAATGTGCAGTTCGTTGAAGTCCGAGGTAGCTGGAGATGAATGCATTAGTCCCTTGGGTAATGTTTTTAGTATACTTTCTACGAGCTCACTGCCGTTTTCAGCTATATATGTATGCAAATAGGTGACAATATCCGAATTGCCATCTGCACTGGTTGACGTGCTCTTAGTCGGCCTTACACTGGACGTGTCATCCGTATCGAATGCATAGTAAGACGTTAAAATGGAAGTGCTTTGAGGTTGAAATGACTCCGTGACTATTACCTGAGTCAAAATATTCTCAGTGGTTACAATTTCATCAAAATTTCCTTTATGCACCGTTTTGGTAAGCGCAACCTTACTGTAGTAAGTATTGGTGTCGTGTGTTGGAGTTGCCTCCTCTGAAGGCTGGAGAAAAGCTATGTAGTCATCCGGAGCGGTTATTGTATTAACGACTATATAGGTTGATGTAACCACTGTAGGCACCATATTCTGATGTATTGTGTTGTAGTAATGGTATGTAGTTGGGAAAATTCCGACAACCAACTCAGGTGTCTAAACAAAAAAAAAAAATTTAAATACAAATATTTTAATACTTTTTACATGTAATTATACAACAATTTTAAAGATGCAGTATGAAGGTTTCACTTAGAGGAACGTTATATACTTGAACATATTGGCATGCCTACTATTTTATATTGGAAGCACCGAAGACTGATACCCACCCTTTTTTGTTGGTGTAGAAATAGTAACTTGAAATCGAAGAACCATTGTACTAAGATGAGTGAAACCTCTTTTAAAGTTTTACACATTCGATTTCCATTTTGATCAATTTAAGTTTAAATTTTTTACTGAGCGAATAGTTAAATTATTTATCGCTCGTTTTTCTATTGTTTATTATTAACATTGATCTTACCCGAGCTAAGGTGATTGCTATTTCGGACCCAGTGCTGAGTTTCAGATAGTTTCTTTCTTCAGTTGCTATATTCGATATAATCTTTTCGCGACTTTCAACAGTTGTCCGGCCATTTTCCAAGTATGTCGTGCGGTACGTGTAAGTTGTTAGACATGTCTTCGTCATGAATTGATTTGAGTTGACAGGTAACATAAAGTTTTCCTTTAATTATGAAATAAACAAACCCAAAAATAATTAATAATATAAATGTCCAAAATTATATATTACCTGTACATTAGAGGGCATCGCTAACATCATTTGATCTTTCAACGTGCTTGGTGCTAAGGTCATTGGCTTAAAAGACGGTGGTTTCGCTAAAACATTTGACTTCAATTTTACTGATTGGAGATAAGATGACGAGACAATGTCATTGATGCCTATTTTGGCCATCTTGTCGCTAGCAATTATCACTTCGACTCCGTTCGACATAATTCTAGTTGCAAGATTGTACCTAGCCTCATCAAAACTAGCTTCGTTTACTAAGCTGGTTATTTCGTCCAATTCGAAGAAGCCTTGTGTTTGGTCAGTTGTATTTTGATCCATTGCTGAGCCTGCTGCAATACGGCGCGGAATTTCAGTTAAAGTTGAAAGAAGAATTGAAGGAGCTCTTAAGCTGAATAATTTCCGGTGCCCTTCAATGCTGACTTCATTTTTGCCTTTCTGCGTATGCGATTGTGCTGAGTTAAAATCGATGTATTCGAATTTTATGTTTTTTGAGTCCAAACTAACTGTGTTCGATAGTCTCGTCGAAGCACCTTTAGAAAATTCTAGTGATGAGTTGAAACAATAACGCCTTGATTAAAGTTCTACATAACACTATTCACACAGAAATATTAAGTCGGTAAGTACATGGTTGCTATTTTTAATAGCTCAGATATGTAGAGTATGAGCATTAGACATGGTTGCTCTAAGGCCCAAGGAAGTTTGTATTTAAGTTTGTGTTAGATATAATTAATTATTTTGAAAGTATTAGAACTGATATATGTAAATTGACGACAGCTTGTATATCTCCGATACCGAGTCCGAACAAGAAGAAATATATTTACACATGTATTTACTGAGGTTTATAGAAGACATTTTTAGCATGAAATTTCGATCCTCGTCTTTGTTTCCAAATAAAAGTCATTTTGTGTTACCAATTTTAATCGTTTATTACAATTTACACTTTTTTGTTACAGGTTACGTATATACATGCGACTTCAATAATCATCGGGACTGCTTAGAAGTATGAAGCTACAATTACTCAATTTTAATTGTTTTTAGAAGTATTCAAGAGATATCTCAAAAGTAACCTTACGCTGTACAGAGTACACATATTAATGAATAAAACATATGTTAAGATTTAATACAAAACACTCATTTACAATAAATAATTTCAGTTATTTCAGGCTGACGAAATGTACATTTTAAAGATTATAAATTATATTTATTAGAAAATGTATTGTTTCATACTTATTAGATTTTTTATATATTGTATACATTAACGAGCAACGCTAAAAAATTAGCTTTAATTTTCTGACGGATTGTTTGTGCTTGTTCGACGTTGGTTGGACACTGGTGCGACAGATTTTTGAATATTCCAAGAATTCCAAGGAAAGTGAACTAGCAAAAAAAATGTAACTATTTAAAATTAATTTAACAAGTAATTTGACTTTGGATTGGTCAAAGTATATTAAATTGACATACAATCAAACATAAGCAAATTTAACTTTAACCCTGCTGTTAGGTTAGAAAAAACTTAATGGTCCTCTAACCTAAGATTCGTCATTTTATATTTTTCTCAGTCCTGAATAAAGTTAGAAAATTTAATTTTTGCCCATAACATTGTTTTATTAAAAGAATTAGCAGAAAAATTTAGTCAGTATATATCACCGATCCAAAGTTACAAGGGAAAACAGAAAAAATTTGGACCAAATGGTCCTAACCTAACAGCAGGGTTAATAAAGTTACCCTTTCCCACTATTGATACTATTCAAATTTTGTATCAGAAGTCGCAATATATTCTTGAATAGCTCGATGAGACAGTAGATGCTCTTCACTAGTGTAAAATCACTGTTAGTACGTTCATACGACATCGTTATTCATCAAAGCAGTTCATGAAAAGTGAACAAATATATGTATTTACTAGCTGTATTTATTTATGTTTCCTATAGAAATTCACACCATCCCCACTTTTCTAATGGATCTTACGGAAGGTGGGGCACTGTCCCTCCGACATTGACAAAACTTATGAAATGATTTGCTTATCCCATCAACACCTGTACCAAATATCATCCTCGTACCTCACATAGATCCACAGATCTGTAGATTTATATTTATTGCCTTTATGGGGGTGGGGCACCGCCCCCTCTGACCAAACTCATGAAATCATCAGCCGCCATATCAAAGACATTGTTGTTCATACTATACAAGATCACTTTTGGCGTGAGATTTATCTGGACGCCACTCCAAAAAGTGGGCGTGGCATGTCTATATGTATATGAAAATATATCCAGCTGTCAGGTTTGAACTGCATATATTAAAAATTTAATCCCAATAAAGGCTCAACATCGAAACCAACAAACATACGTACATACGCAGTTAATCTCGTCAACAATATATACTTATTTATTGGGTCAACGATTTGGCCTTTAATGCATTACGAACTTTGAGCATACTATTACCACTGCAACAAAGGAAAAAGTTAACTTTGGTATAACCGAAGATTTAATTCTCTTTGTCCAAATCGAAACTAAGTTCAATAATTCTATAGTGAATTTTGAACCTACCTTTTTTTGTTTTAACTGATTAGAGAAAAAGATAACTAAATATACTATATAGGCGAAATATTCACTATTATAGAATTAAATTGGCGGTTTTGAAAGGAAACCTAACATTATAGCCCTCGTACTGGTTTTTCTATGTTAAACCTCATTTTTCCAACCTCTTACAGCACGCAGTTAAGCTCTCAAATAATAAATATAGGATCTAAAGCATGAGTCATTATGGTCCCGCTTCGCTTACCACAGATCGTTTTAATTTTTAGGCCCTGTACCGAAGGTACAAGAGCCTATTGGTTTTGTGCAAATGTATGTAACAAATAGAAATAATGGTCGGAGACCCCCCAAAGTTACCAACATTATGGTCAGGAGTGATAGAGGAGTCGATATAGCCATGTCCGTCTGTCCGTCCGTCCGTCCGTCTGTATGAACGAAAGGATCTCGGAAAAGGTAATAGATAGAGACTTCGTGTTTTTTGCATTCGACTAGGACTGCTCCGGAATTTCACAAGTTTATTTTAAAATTTTGCCCCTTCCCCCTTCCCCATAAAATCACCCCCAAGGCAAAATATTTCTTCGGCACAAGATATAAAGATGTCGTCCCTCTAACCAAAAATCTAAAAAGTTCATCAAAATCGGATAATAAATGACGATTTTATAAGCAATTGAATTTGAACAACCCCTCTTTTCTTTTCATTCATATTCGCGCAGTGAGAAGTGGTCATGTGTTTGGTCATATGCTCGGGAAACATTTAAGGTGTTTGTTAGGCGACCAGAACTGGTACAGGGCCTCTTACAGTCGGTTACGCCCGACTGAAATTTCCGTACTTGTTATATATACATTTCTTTTATACAAGTTTTTCATTTGAAATATGGATATTCATTTTACTTATTTCAGCAGAGAAATTTTACTTTTCTATGAAGAACAAAGATCATGCCATTCATCTCGCAGAGCTAATTCAAAGATATATTGATGATGACGTAATTTTAAATTGTGGATAAAAACCTTAACTTATTGGTCTTTATATGTAGCGAACTTACCACTCCTTATTATTTGTAAGACATCTTTGTATTGATGTTTAACTGTCGTTTTCGTAAGGTGAATTTTGGTCGTGAGTAACCGTTTAATCCGAAAATGTCCGGCTGATTTTGAATCATTCAAGACTGGCCTTATTTCTTTCATATTTTTTTTTTTCATAACAATAGATATTGAATATTTATTGTGCCGATTAAGCTATTGATATTCTTAAAATAAGTATTGCATTAATTAGATTTAAAAAAGTCAATGTTTGTTTAAATTATTCGGATATTATCGCCTGTGAAAGGCTTATAAGCTTTGGTTCTACCAAAGTCACTTGTTTTTTTTTTATTGTTCAATAACTTTCCATAGTCATAAACCGACTAGCTGTTAGAGTCGTGAATGTTGTCGTAGTTATGGTAGTGGTCAGAGAGTTAGTGACGGTCACTGTCACAGGTTCAGTTTTGTATATCAGACGCGTAAATGTAGATGTCGACTGAATTTCGTGCTGATTTTCATGAACACGGTCCACAATATAAGTGTAAGTGCGCGTCTGAAGTTCACTTGTGATTGTGCTTATCTTCTGAGTCTCATAGTACGTCTGAGTAAGCGTTTGAGTTTGTTTGACAACTGAGACCAATGGTGCTTCGACGGATTTGATTGATGATATGAATGTTTCAGTAACATTGCTCAGGAATGCTTTTGGCTTGCGCTGTTTACGGAAACCAGACCGAAATCGTTTACAAGAGTCTGTTGACGCTCTGCATATCTTTCGCTTTTTAGCAGTCGCAGCCGTTGTATGTCCTACTAATACATCTGCGGTAATATCGTTTTTAGCTTGTTCCGTAGTTGTTGTAATTGATTTCTTTGTGTTTAGTGTTGTATTTGGCGTATCAATTGATTGATTCGAAGGCACTTTGTGTTTAATTATAACAATACGATGTCGTTTTGTCGATTTATGACTGGGACTATTCGATTGGTTTATTATTGGTTTTTTGACTAGTTCACAGCTGAATACATTGGAAGCGAAGGGAGCGATATTAAGTGGTCTTTTCAGAACAAGTACCTGTACAAGTCTCTTGAGCTTCTCACTCTTAATGAAATTGGTTAAATTCTGATCATTTCTCAAATTTATTGACTGAAGTATTTCACTACGTTTTATGCGTGCACCTCTTATTCTTGCTTGCGGTTGATTGATTGTTGTAGGTAACAAGTTCCACATTTGTATGCGTAATTTGTTTTGGCTTAAATTTCGCGCATTTTCCACAATTTTCGATTGTTGGGATTGGGAAGGTTGAACTTGATTTGGGATGGTGACCTGCAACTGCAGCGGGGACAACTCAGTGAGGTCACTTATACTAAAAAATTAACAGCTTTCTTTGTATGGGGTGCAGACAAATGCAACCGTTCTGTGTCAATATCTGTCTTAGTCGCTCCTATAACCTGTTGTTTAGTGGATTGCACATACCATAGACTAACGTCGCCTACCAAGCTCTCCAATGAAGCTGTATTCGTTTGTAAGTAAATGTCCAACTCATTTTTTTCAAGTTGCGACAGTAAACCGAATGTTTCAATATCACTTTTTTCGTTTATTTGCTCGTTAATCGCTGGCAAGTGTGAGCCTTTTAAATTTGAGTCGGGAAGCAAGTACTCTTGAATAATTTCGCTACCATCGGATGTATAATAATCATACTGGGTATCCTTAGACACTGTCGGCATAACTTCATCTTCAATTGCTTGACGCTTATGAACGGAAGCAGTATGATCATACCCACTTTGCAAAGTCGAGAGTATTGTACTGAATTCGCCAGGCCGACGGCCCGATACATAAAGCGTCACAACGCTAGCGTTTTCATCTAACGGTGCCGCGTTGCTATCCTGCCCATGCTTGTTTTTCTTGTGCGTTTTGCCCGATTTTCTCGATTTTTTGCGTCCAATACTTCTATGCGATTCCTCAACTATTGGAACAAACGGGGCGAAATCGTCAAGGTTTTCATGCATTTCTTCACGAACATGGTTACTATTGCCGTTTTGTTGATCCAGATCTTGCAAGTTTTCGGAGAGGTAGATTTGCGGCGACAAAGTATGCGTAATAGGCGGTAGCGCTTGTTGCTGATCAAGTAAGGGCTGTTGTTGCAACAAAAGATGTTGTAACAAGAGGCTGTTTACCTGTGCCACATGACCCACGGTTGGCTGCAAAATCTGTTGTTGTTGTGTTGGTGTTGTGACAATTGTATCTGTGATAAATTCTGTTGCTGTGATTATCTGAGCAGTAGTATCATATACAGTAGTTAAAATTTTTTTACCCTGAAATGTAATAGGCACAACTGTAGATTTTCCATCGAATATGGTTGTGACATAGGTCGATGTATGAGTGCGATATTCCGTAACAGGCATTGCTTGTGTCAGTGCAATAGCTCCTGCTTCTTGTGGAGATTGAGTTTGTCCGGTTCCAGTTTGACCACCAAGAGCTCCTATCAGTGGATTTGTTGGTAAACCAATGTTGCCTAAAAGAAGTTGTGACAGCAGAATGTTTGCGAGTGGAGCGTTTGCCGATATTTGTGGTTGAATGGTAGATACAATATTTTCCACAGAGTAGACAGTGGAAGGTAGAATGTGAGAAAACGATGTTTTTCTTCCACGTATTGTAGTGGGCGTAAAAGTGACAGTTGTTGTGGCCGAATCGTGGAGCACATATCTTGTTATCTCTGTAGCACCAGCAAAGTTCACACTAGTGTCTTCTCTTGTAAGTATTAACGACCTTTGTCCATTAGCGCCCACTGTGCTGGTGTACTGATTGGGTGATAAAACTTCTGTGCTAGTTTTCCCTGTAATGATATTTTTATATTCAGTCAATTGGCCGTTGACAATTGGAATGGTTACTTCTGCCGGTATTACATGAGTAATTGTTATGGCTACGGTACCCAGTTCTGGTGACATTTGATCGTTATTGTCGTTATTCCGGCTACGACCTCGTACCGTTCCCCGCCCACGGCTAGTTCCATTTAGATTTCCATTCCGAGAACGTGATGAACCAGAACTTCTTGAAGAAGTATCTGCATTGTTACTGACGCTGTTGTAACTCTTCAGTCGCCGGTTTGAGACACTTGGCGACGTTGGACGTTTAAGTGAAGATGAAGTTGAACTTAAAGGTAGACGTCGGAAATTTGATGATCCACTTGGCCGTGTTAAACCTTTCTGTAAAGTTGTGTCCTTTTCCCGAAGTGTAAATTTAGTACGAACAGCAGTAGGTCTTGTTGGACGAATGGCTCTGTGGTTCGAAGTGATTACAGCAGTTGAAGAAGTATTTGTATGTTGCACTTGATACCGTGATCCAAACCGCGAACCGCTTCGTCCCGATCGCACGACTGGCGTTGTCGGAGTGGTTTCTGTATCTATATCTTCATTAACCTTCACCGACTCAACTGTAGCCGGTACAATTGTTTTGGGCCTTCGAAATCGAAATCGACTTCGCATAGACTGCGTAGCATCCGTTTGACGACGAACACGGGATCGTGGTACCCTCTTTGATAGAGGTGCATTAGGTTTGGAGAAAAATTGTGGTTTTATTGATTTGTTATTTGAACGTCTGCGGCGACTTGATTCATCATCATTGCCATCATCATCATCATCATCATCATCGTCATCATAATCTGAATCGTTCTCGGAATCGCTGTCAACTTCATCATCCGAACCGTCTTCGATAATTTTATCCAAATTATTGCCATTATCTATATCTAGACTCTGAGCCTTCTGAGTTTGAAAAAGTCCTCGTGGTGGAAACAAATTGCTTTGTTGCCTAGTTCGAGACTGTAGACTAGGTACTGTGGGACGTTGAAAACTGCGCGGTCTTGGGCGTGATGTGGTGGTCGTCGTTGTTGTTGTTGTTGTGGAAGATTTGGCACGCACTGACAATGGGTTTCGTTTAGATGAAATTGTGACGTTGTTATTGGTATTTCGTTGTGGAACAGTTGCTGGCGTGAAACCTACTGGTCTATTTAATGGTCTTCTGAAGCGTAAAAGCGGATTTTGGTTTCGTCTAGAGTTTTCAGTGGTCGTTTCTTCGTTATTTGTAAGTTGTTCCTGAGTTGGAATTTCTCCCTCTGTACTATTTTCCACAGGTGCGGCATTTAATTGATTTGATGAAATACTCGTCGCAGTTGTGACTCCAATAGAGGTTGGCTTAATACGTGGCCTCGAGTTCGCTAAATTAAGGCTGGAAAAGCCTGATCGAAAATTCAAACTGGAGGAAGGGCGGAATGATACACTCTGACGTTTGGATCCACTTAGTGTAGATGAAATTCGGGATGAGGAAAAACGACCACGTGAGGGTGCAAAACTTGCACTAGATTGCGGACCAGTAGCACTTAAATTGCTGGAAGATTTAATTGGTCGTCCAAAACGTCGTGATGATGATACTTCACTAAAGTTTAATGGAGTGTTTGATATATTATTTCGTCGGGATGACCCATGCTGACCTACACCTAATTTTAAGGCTGGAGTGGCAGTTATTGTAGGTGTGATGTCGGATCTAGTTATAATAGTGGCACTACTTGGCGACAATGTCTTCTGTTTAGGTGCGAATGTAGGCCTGTTACGTGATGCAAATGGCCGAATGACCGGTGCAAATGTACGTTTTTTGGTTTGAACTGGCAGCTGACTTTTGTTATTTTCGTTATCGGATTCATAATCGTCGTTACTCTGATGTTCAGTTGATACTTCATCTGCGCTTTCGGAATCATTTATACTACTCTGTACAGCGGATGACTGTGTTAATACTAAGTCTGAATTGTGAGTAGTAGTTGCAATATACTCGTGGACTATATGTGTGGGCTCAATTACATTCGCCTGTGTTTCTTCTATAGTATTTGATTTTTCATACAGGAAACTGGATGTACTTTCTATAATTTGCGCGTATCTATTGTCAATAACAGTCCCAATTACTTTTGACTGATAAAGTGTTGTCGTACTGTTTCCAATTCGAGTACCTTGAATAAGGCGTACTAAACCAGTGCGATACTGTCGAATGGCGGCACTGTCACTGGCCTCCGCTATTATGTCACCCATTGATTGCATTGTTCTTTTAGCTTCATTGATATACAAACTAGATGTGCTACTTATAACTTCCGTAGCAGAACCATCTTCTCCAACAGTCGGACTAATTTGTGTTACAAAATTCAATGTGCTCACTCCATCTGCATCTATTATTTTCTTATTATCATATAAAATTAAGTTGTGTTGGCTATTAAGTGGAGATGTCATCTCGTTTAAGTTACTCTCTGTTTCGTAAATTTTTATTGGGTCTGTAGTTATTGAGGGCGTGATAACATTTGTAATAGTTTCAAGATGGGAGTTAAGAATAGTTTTATCAGCTTCATATGATGTAGTGTAGTATGTGAAGGTTGTATAGAAAGTAGTAGGTTCAAAAATATTGTTTGATATAAATTGCACAGGATCAGCAGTTAGAATTGCGATGGTGGCTCCGTCGGCAGCTTCCTTCCTGCTTTCATTAATTGTTGTAGTTATACTTTCAACATGTGCGACTTCTGGAATTCGCTCAATTGGAATTGGCAGCAATGAGCTTTCCCCTTGATCTTCTATTAGTAAAGTGCTAGTGGGCTGTACAACATTTGAGATGGTTTCTTCACGACTAACTGTGGTTATTTCTCCATTTTTCGCAAGCTTAGTCCAATATGTAAAGGTAGTAAAGTATGTTACTGGAAGTGTTGCTTCTTCCAAATTAACAGCGTTTGTTGGCTGCAAAGTCTCGGTCGCTACGTTCGTAACAGTTTCCAAACGACTTAAGATATTTGTGCTATCACCAACATACATTGTGGTGTAGTAGGTAAAGGTTGTAAAGCTTGTTTGGAGGAGCAAGGTCGCTGAAGGAATTATTTCTTCAGTATTGCTTTCAGAGCTAACTTGGTCATCGACTACTTCGTTATACTTATTTACCAACTGATGTTCTCCATTCGAGCTGCTTGAACGTACGTCTGTAATCAGCGTAATAGATTGATCATCTGCCAGTAACTTTTGGAAGCCAATGCTGGACTTAAAAACTTCATCATCCAAAGCTTTATCAATGCTCTCGTTTTTTTTTAAAATTGCTGTATTTGGCTGTTGTTTTATCATGTCAACGTCTTGTTCATTAAAAACCGTTGTGCTTTCGATTTTCAGTTGCTTTGTTGTTGCTGACAAACTAGGTAAGTGATCAGTAATTACAATGTTTGTTAATACCTCAGTTCTAGACATTATTTCCGTTTCACCTTCTGCAAATATTGTCGTATAATAAGTGTATGTAGTGAAATATGTTTGCGTTGTATACTTTGAGTCGTCGAAGTACTCAGTATTTTGCTGTTGCACTGACAAATTTGATAAACTATCGATATGGGCGTCACTGGAGCTGGAAAGTTCGCTTTTTGTTTCTCCTCGAAGGAAGCTTTCAACATCATGAGGCACCACATATTTCGAAAACGTATTTTTCTGTTGTTGAGTCGAAGTAGGTTTAATTTCGTTGACGGTATCGACATTGGAAATTGAAGAAGGTGTGATCTCTACATTGCTACTGGCGACAGTTGAAGTTATAATATTAGTAACAACTTCGGTATGACTAGAAACAGTCGTTAGCTCTCCTTGAAAATATGTTGTTAGATATGTATATGTTGTATAAAGTGTTTTGTAAATTAGATCGATTTCTTCGCCAGAGTCATCATTATCCTCGTTATTTTGATCTAAATCTTCATTTTCATCGCTCTCTATCGAAGAGAGAGTGACATGGTCAGACTCGTAATCATCAGCGTAATCGCTTTCCTCCTCCTGTTCAGTTTGATTTATGACAGTAGTTTTTTCGTTTTCTTCTGAATTCATATCAGTTGTAGTTTCTGCAAAACTAGACGTCTCAGTTAACAATGATATTGGTAAGACATTATTGGAAGATAAATTTTGGTTTCGGCTTTCTTTATTTAGACCAGATATTGGCTTTTCGATTTGGGGAATATAGGTCTCCGAATCTGATATGACTGAAGACTCATGTATACAATAATGCCTTGTTGTCTCTATAATATCATATGTGGCAAGGTGACTTGTTTCAATCGAAGAACGTACCACATGGTCATTTGTAATTGTAAGGGTATTGAACACACTAATAGTTTTCGGCAGCTGTGTTAAAAATACTTGGGAGGTAAGAGAGCAATCAACGCTATCATTGCTGCCATTAATGCTGAACTGCTTGCTGCTTAACGTCGCTTCAGAAAGGTCTTCTTTAATTAATGAGGGCATTTTTTCTGTTCTATCTGCCTCTTCTTCAGTAGGTAACGCAGTCGTAATTTCAATATCATCTATCATATCAATAGGAGTTGTACCCGTTTGAAAATCAGCTGAAGTTGTGGTAGGATCCTGTTCAATAGACATTCTTAATTGATCTGCGTCATGTGCTTGACGAGGGACAGAATTTAATAATAACGTAGAACTGGTTTCGGAATTCTGTACATTAGAAGTATGTACGGTTGACGCTTTGTCACCAATTGTTGGTGTTAATTCCAAAAAATTAGCAAATGGATCGTCTTCGAAGAAAATAGTAGTGGCACCACCATGCACTTGTTGCATAGTCGTTTCTCCATTTATCAGCAATTTCGATTTTGATTCTGTTTCTATTTTGCTACTTGTACTGTAGTTTGTTGCATCCTTCGCTTGCATCTTTGCAAGTGATGCATAAATTTCCAATATTTCCTGGTTTGTAGGTAATGAATACATGACTTTTGGGTCTGTTTGGCTATTGTTCTCATCCACTACTAAGAAATGATTGACACTACTGCTTGGCATTACAGTTGGTATGTTTTCAGACGCGTATAGTTGTACTAAATCTTCTTTTAAAATGATCTTGTTGGTAGCATGGTTCAAAATCCCAACCGAATCCGCACTCTCGCTGGCCTTATTAGCAATCACAGCCCAACTATTCAAACGCGTTGTTTTGACTTCTTCTAATCTACTCGCAGTGGTTGGATTTATCACTTCTACAGCCATGCTTTTACTGATGTATGCTTCATTAGACGCTAAAGTAGCTTCTCCTTTGATCGAAGTTACGTGTCCTAAATTTGAGCTTGGTTGTGCAGTGCTTGGTGAAAACACTATGACACTGTCGCCGACTATGGTTGTAAAATCAGCAAAGCCATAATACGTCACTGTTGACAAAACTCGCTTTGGTAAGACGTCAATCATAAATGGGACAAGTGCCTTTTCCGCATTTTTTGTAAGCTGATGATAGAACAACTTAGGAGAACGTCCAAATTCATCTGTAAAATTCATATTGGATGGCGAGGAGAGGACAGATTTTTCATGATTTAAGGAGCTTTCATCAATACCTGAGTACCAACCACTCGGCTCAAACTGATTTTTTACCGTGTAGGTGGGCAGGTCACCGATCGGGAGAACCTTCTGAGCTGCTAGTTTACGTGGATTCTCCTGTAGCTGTCCATTCCGACCCAAATTATTAATCGACAGTGGCTTTGCACTTATAGAGCTTACCGCAGAGACAATGTTAAAGTCGGAAACGACAGCAGAAGTCTTTTCGACCGAGTCATTACTTTTTTGTATGACAAAATCAGTATTGCTTACGAATTCATTCTGATCAACTTTTAAATTATCGTCTATGTCATGCCAATCTGGCGCTTCCGCATCGACTAAATCATTGTGACTCTGCAGCAATGATCTTGTCTGCAACGCTTCGCCAACCCAACTTGTCACAACCGAGGGTAACGCGTGCTCATGATCTTGATCGTATAAAACACGTGAACTTTTCTTTAAATATTGTGCGTACAAACGGCCGTTGTCTAGAGTTGTGCCCACAACTTGGGTTGCATACTCTGTAGTGATACCTTCTTGTATAAAGGTACGTGCCGTTGAAGTCAACAGGCCAACCTCAGGCCGTACAGAAAGAAACCGTCCATAACTTTCACTAATGCGCCCGCCATCCATATTGTTCACCAAAAGTACAGTCGTCAGATCTGATCGTTGGTCGTTGTCGTCAGTGTCGTCCAATATGTTAAAAATAATTTAAAGAAGCACGTATAAACAAACAATAATGTATACAAAAAAATAAAATATAGGTTATAATTAAATAATAGGTGGTAATTAATTGGAAATCCCATTGAAAATATTTTTACCATCCAGAATGTACAGCATTGGATATTGGTGAAATGATTTACATATAAAGAAAGATAAAGAAAGAAAGAGAGAGAGAAAGAAGATAGGTACAAGTGGTAAAGATGGTAAATTTACAAATCGATTGAATCTTTTTACAAACACTTCTTGAATTTAGCACACCGTTCGATAGTTGACACTCAATAATCAAACGACAACATAAACATACCTTCAGCCCCCAAACGCAATGCTGGCGTCGGCTTTACTCTATAAGGCTCATCTGAAATTAAGAAATGAACCATTAGTAAACTTATAAAATGTCGCAAAAGCTGAAATATAATATCCGAATATTGATAAAACTGTGCGAAACTACGCAAGAAACAGAGTCAGTAAATCAATACACATAAAATAAGATCGATCAAAACTATTGAAAGGGGTCATCATTGCCATGCTAAAGTAATCGTGTGATGTTTGGTCAAAATCGGAAGGAATCAGAATCATATAGGCGACAAACAAAATAAGTCATATTTTCGCGTTAATTTAACATACAGTGAGGAAATTTGATCAGGGGAGGTAAGTTCAAATCATAATTTTAGTCAAAATTGACAGGGGCATTACCCCGTCCCATGAAAGCGATGAGCATTGTTCGCCATATATTTATATTTGAGGTACCGAGATGGAATTTGGAATGATGTTATTGGGTTCGCGCGCCATAAGTTTGGGCAAAACAGTTTAAACGAAACCTAGTATATAAATATATACTTTTATTCAGCATCAAGAGCCGAGGTGATATAGATATGTTCGTTTGTCTGTCTGTCCGTATAAAAAACAAGAACTTAGAGGCTATGAAAGATAGAGCCTTCAAGTTCAGATATTAAGATTCTCCTACCCTCAATTGTATTATGAACGAACTAAGAAACATTGCTCCCTCCCCAAATTATACATACATAGCTTTAACCGTACAGACCTATCCCTACTTCTGAGTTTGCGTATGAATAAATTATTGTTGTTAATTTTAATTTTTAAATAAAATTTGTCTATTTTATGCTAATCATAAAATATTCCATACAGGTGCCAAATTGAAAAGGTAGACCCACGCAAATTTTTTTGTTGGTAATTCAGCTAGAAACATCAAATTTGATGAATTTTACTTTAATTCCAACAAAATATTCCATAAAGGTCCAAAATGGACCACCGAAATGGGTCTCCTACAAAAAGTTAAGTCTATATAGTCATGTCCTTCTGCCTGGCTGTCGTGTAAATAGTTGAATATTTAATCTCCTCTCTTCCCTCATAGAATTGAACGTAACAACCCTTCTCTACGGAGTAGTTATCATAATAACTAGTGTTCGTCCACAGCCAATTTGATATATTTGATTTGTCAAAATATTTGCTGTTTGTTGTCCCCAAGGGCGTATCCAGCTTTCATCGAAGGGGGCCGCTGTCCTCGAAGGGGGCCGACTTTGTTTTTTTTTAGTACGCAAAAGTGTAAAATATGTAGTAAAATACATTTTTTAACGAACTTTTCAAGAATAAGGGGGGCATGGCCCTCCCTGGTCCCCTCCTGGATACTCCCTTGGATGTCCCTATAAATTAAACAGAGGAGAGCCCTCCGAATGCAATAATTCTTGATATAAGCATAGGATATTGAGTTCTTGAATTCTGTCTAACAATTCTTTTCCAATAATATAATGGCTTTCTCCTACTTATTATGTGTGTATGTATTTCTGCGGAGATATGTCGACCCTACCACTTTATCTTTATTTTGTTACAAACTTTCTGACAAACTAATGTTACCATTTCTCACTATATGTGAATGAAAAGTGGTATTTAATGGTATTTATGGTTTTAAACGGGTTTTAAGAGGAATCGTACACCACTAAAACCCGTATTTGTCCAATACTGCATTATATGTTCGTTGCTGACTCCGTTAAAAAATTATAATAGCATACTATTTACACTACGTGCGAAGAGTATAAAAATAAAACAATAAAAACATCAACGATTTTATTTAACAAACTGGTTGGCTGCAAGGCGGTGTTACCAGTTAAAATCCGTTTCAAATATGTTTGGCATTTTTTCGCCATTCAAGTTTTTTAGCTGAGGGCTGCGCCGCCGAACAAGCACTAATGTTTAGCGTAAAAATAAACAAATCGATACTAAATATTCGATATGATGCAAACGAATATACTTATTAAGAGAGGGAAAGTGAAATCCAAATTATTTTTGTTTGTACACGTACACAAATGCACTCACACAATAAGAGAATGGAGTGAGAGTGCATTGTCAGTGTATTTTGTAGCCACTTTGTAATAGTTTTGCTAAATCGAGTACAGTTACTTGGGCGAACAAACGTTATTCATTTCTCCAAATTAAACCCATCTTAGTGAATATTTACACCATTAAATTAATCGATTACCCATAGATCCACTTTTAAGATAATCACGCATAGTGTAAAATGGTATTATCAATTGTTCAGAAAGTTTGTAATTAAAACAGACATAATACGACCTATAAAAAATATATATTCTTCAGCTTGACAAGATGAGTCCACTTAGACATGTGTTTCTTTATGTTGTTAAAGGGTATGTATGTTGTCGTAGCAATAAAAGCACAGCAGACCCCACAAAGTATTTATATTTCTGATAAGCAGGGAAATAATAATCGATATTGCTATGTCCGCTGTCTTATTTATATTTACAGTAGAGGTAAAAAACATACTCATACTAATACTACGTTTATGTGATAGCGTTTTTCACGAAAACATTTCATGAAAAGTCAAAAACTTGTGTCATATGTTTGCATTGCAATAGTGTGCGAATTAACAGAATGATAACAATTTATACTCAACAGCAGAATTTCAGCGTAACAGCGCCATAACACCGATATAACAGCGCCACGACAGCGACTTAACAGAAAAATATCGTAGAAGCGAAACAACACAAAATTTTATACTGTATGTGTGCATGCAGTGCTGCGGCAGAGAAAATCCCGGTGCATGGCGTGTGCCGGACACTGGTATAGACACTTTTTATGAAATATAGCTTATTATGCTATAAGGCAAATGTAAATTGTATGACGCTTCGTTGGCGCCAAATTTAAATTTCAGCTGACTTTGTTTTGTCTTCAGTAGTCTGCGATTTTTCATATTCGTGGAATGGGCAAGAAACGTAATATAACTTGATACATTTTCGTTGCCCACTTTATAACACTGATAGTACATAGAAAAATTTGAGGCAAATTAAAGTAAATATGTAAAAATATGGTCTGCATAGGGTACAAGAAATCTTCTATATATATAAAAATTAATCTTGTATATATCTATCTATGTATGTATGTTCCTTATAGGAAGCTAAATTATCCAATCGATTGAGCTAAAATTCACAGACGAACTTTAGTTCATTCAGGAGAGTGTTCGAGTAAAGTTTGGTCAAAATCGGTGGGGGCTATGCCCCACCCCCCATACAAGTGATGAACAAAATTCAACATATCTTTGCATCCATCTGAGGTACGGGGACGAAATTTATTACACATGTTAATGGGATCGGGAAAAGTAATCGTGTTAAGTTTGGTTAAAATCGGAGGGGGCTATGCCCCAACCCCCATACAAGCGATAAACAAAACTCAACATATCTTTGCATCCATTTAAAGTACATGGATGAAAATTGAGAATAAAGTTTATATGGGAAAAAAAAATTTCATAGTTTAAAAGATAAAAAAAAGTAATTTGATTTATTGGTTTTGAAAATTGCTGGAAGAAGTTGAGAAGTGCTTGTTGTCGAGTTGGAGGTGAATAAATTGTGTAATGAAAATAATTTTTACTTGGCGCAGCAAAGCGAGCCGGGTACAGCTAGTGTATAATAAAATCAAGTTCTCCTAGCCCCATACATATTACCGTTTCCGAGATCCTTTCGTTCATACAGACGGACAGACGGACGGACTGACAGACGGACAGACGGACATGTCTATATCGACTCCTCTATCACTCCTGACCATAATGGGGGTAACTTTGGGGGGTCTCCGACCATTATTTCTACCTGTTACATACATTTGCACAAACCCAATAGGCTCTTGTACCTTCGGTACAGGGCCTAAAAAGTAATGTGCCACACCTATATAAGCACACTATTGAATTGAAACTGAACTGATGAAATTGTACGAATCAAGCTTTAAAATGATTGTGTTTGCATTCCGTTCTTTCGTTTCTTTTGTTGTTCAAGCAGCTCATTTGCAAAGGGTTCCGTCAACAAAAAAGTTTGAGAACCGCTGATCTAGCCTGATCACCCTTAGGACAAAGAATAATATATGAAAACAAGACATTATGTAGCAAAATACATTTTTTTTTCAAAAGTTAGGTGCGCCCATAATTTTGGAATTTCATTGCATGTTTTTATATATATTTTATAGGGTCTCCAATGTTTCCTAATGTGCGTAACAATGAAAAAAGTATAATACTTTACAATATGTGTGGAAAGAATAAAAATTAAATGTTAACAGCTTAACTTGCCCACATTGTGTCGTATAGCATCTTTTAATCATCAACGCCTTCACGTGTATTTGCCACATTAGGTGCTCTCTTTATTTTTACATGATTTTACCAAACATCTGAAAACCTTGTGAGGGCTAGAGTAAGTGAAAACATGTCGATAGAAAGTTCAACTTTAAACAATTTAAAGACTTGTGTCGAGGGCAACTTAGAAGTTACAGTCCGTTTTGCTCGTCTGTTTTTTTATTGGCTGTTGTCAGCAACTAGTTGCTTACGACGATCACAATAACAAGTTTCTTTTTTTTTTTTGGAAAGTTTTCAATGCCAACTACGGTGCGCCAATACCTTTGCGCCATCAGCAACAATGGTTTGCTACCGCAGCATCCGCAACGCAAAACCATAACCGTTTCAACACACAATACAGCATGTTGTCAATATGTATTGTGAAGCAAAGTAGTCTCACAGATACTTTGTAACACTCAGGTGGAGAGACCTGACAGTGACTGGTCTGGTCAGTTGCATTCGAGTCTTGTACATCTGTATGTTTGGTATTTAACATTTTGTTTGTGGTCGCAACTCACACATGAACGCGCAAATATATATGTATGTATTCAATCGGATTCATGAGATATAGTGATACAGCATCAGCAACAGAAGAAAAGCAACAATAACCGGAAAACTCATCTTCACCTGATGACCCAAATTATATATCACCATTCATTCTCCGTTTCGGTGCGTCCACGAAGTCGTCGTCTTGATGTTGTTGCCAATGTTGTTAATATTGTTTGTATCATTGCTGCTATTTATTGATGTGAAAGCTGTTTTTCGAATTCTTGTTTCCTCTATTTGCCGTTTTTTGTTTGCCAATTACTGATATTAAAGCTTGTGGTGGTTTGCTATTGTAGGCGAATACATGCAGAGACAATCCCAGACATGAACAAACCGGACGACCAAGTAATATAACAACAATGACAAAAACAAAACATACCTGCAGAAAGCAGGTAAGTCATTGACACTAGACATGTATACGTACAAAGAAGTGTATACATATGTACATGCAATTTCAATCAATTATACATATATATGTATGTACATGTACGAAGAAAAGGCTTAAATAGCTTAAAGTTACATTTTCGACTGTAACAAGTCAAACTTCTAATATATTTTTATATGTCAGACCATGATAGCTGCTATTCTAAGGCCCTGTACCAAGGGTACAAGAGCCTATTGGTTTTTTGCAAATGTATGTAACAGAGAGAAATAATGGTCGGAGACCCCCACAGTTACCCCCATTATGGTAAGGAGTGATAGAGTCGATATAGCCATGTCCGTCTGTCCGTCCGTATGAACGACTAGGACTTCGCCGGACTAGGACCTCGTTCCTGCGTACCGATGATATCGATGTCATCGGCGTAAGCGAGCAGCACCACTTTCCTTTGAAAGATCGAGCCCGACATACTCTGTATGAACGGGCACTGGCGTAGGATGTATTCCATCAGAAGATTGAAAAAATCGCACGACAGAGCATCGCCCTGCCTGAAACCTATCTTGGTATCAAAGGGGTCGGAGCGGTTTTTCCCCACCCTAGATAGCGTCGTCATACAGACAGGGCTTCAAAAAACTTCGCTCATATCGGCATGTCGAAAGCGGCTTTATATATTTTTATATATTTATAGGTGGTGTGTGTCTTTGTTAAACTCACGGGTCTTTTCCAAGATTTGGCGTAATGTGAATATTTGGTCACTGGTCGACCTTTTTGATTTGAAGCCACACTGATATCGTCCTATCAGTGAATCCGTATATGGGTTCAACCTATTACACAATACGCGCGACAGAATCTTATATCCAATGGAAAGAAGACTTATTGCGCGGTAGTTGGCGCGAACAGCGGGGTCTCTTTTCTTAAAGATAGGACAGAGAAAACTGAGATTCCAAATCCAAATCGATTAGGCGATCAAACGCCTTGCGACTTTTAATTTTGAACAGTTACTCATCTGGCAAAAATCGCGGTTGTGATTTAGTCATATTGCTAAATATATGCAAAAAAACGAGCTAGGCAACATATGTAAGAGCAATCAAAGCTTACATATAACTAATAAAATATGACAAACCAAAAGAAAGTTTTCATTTCACAACACTATAAAGTTTCTATACAGTAACAATTTGTTACCGTGTACATACTTATTGCAGGTGTGTGAAACAAATACTAAATCGCTCTCAACTCAGACTGTAAAACCGGTTCGCTTTGTAGTTCACGTCAGGTGGGTGCATTTGGTTGCGTTAATTGTATTTTATACCAAAAGAATTTGAATTGAAGAGAAAAATGGCTTGTATTTATCCAGTGATGTGATAATGGGGATTAGTGGGGTTAGGCGTTAGTTGATTAAATTATATAAAATGTTATACATATTAAGAAAAAAATGTTTCACAAATTTCAAAAAAGAAATATCAGGAGCTATGCTGGGATCAACATCGCATGTTGATTTAGATACATTTAGGGCCCTAGGGTGATTGATCCCCTTCATCCCTCCTATCTACTCGACTGATTTTACCATCTTTGACATTTTAAAAACCGGAAATTCCATTAAATGTTTATGCAACCAAGATCAGATTCGAAGACCATTGCCACAAAATGAAACACAAATATTGAACTTTTGTTGAAATTGTTGTACATATATACCATTTTTTTACGAAATTGAGTTCTTGATGCAAGGTTGTTCTAAAGTTACCCACTCATCATCTGATAACATAAAATACTAGCTTAAACCCGCGACTTCGTCCGCATAGATTTTGATAAAAAGTAGCCTATCTACTTTGCCTTAGTTCTGAAACTATATTTTAAAAAACTAAAAACACGAGCATTTTTGTCAAAACGTAGTCTATGTTGTTTTCCATCGTCCCATCTATCTCTATATCAAAATTCATACGTTCATTATACATCCATTAGCTTGTATAACTATAACAGGAGCAATGCGAACCTGTCCTAGTATGGCATTAGATGTACTACTAAATCTAACGCCACTGCATCTTCACATCCAACAACAGGCTGACAGAGCCATTGCAAGGGTAGGAAGAATTAACACTAACAGGAAGACCTGGACTGGGAATCAATCAAGTAGTAATAGGAATGACGTCCACCCAATCCTACAATACCCTAGTGATAACCTAGGTAAAACGAACAACTTCACTAGAAGATTCCAAGTAGGGCTCAGCAGTAAAGTAGAATGGGAAAATATAACGCTGAACTACAATATAAAACCAGGAGCAATTAGCTGCTACACAGATGGTTCCCTAACAGACGAAGGAAGTGGTGTTGGAGTCTTCGGACCATGCAATAAATACTTCGAACCTCTAGGAAAATTCACAAGTATCTTTCAGGCAGAAATATATGCAATAGAAAGATGTGCTCAATTTAATTTAAATAGGGGGTACAAGAATCAAAGAATTGCTATCTTCTCTGATAGCCAGGCGGCTATTAAAGCAGTTAGTTCGCCTATGATCAAATCCAAGCTGGTCATGGAATGCATAAGCAAACTAAATAAACTAGGAAAATCTAATAAGATCACTATATACTGGGTACCCAGACATGCGGGCATACCAGGAAACGAGCAAGCAGATGACTTGGCCAGGAGAGGGGCAGCGTCCCCTTTCATGGGTCCAGAGCCTTTATGCGGGCTCGGACCAGGATCAATGAGAATCCTCGTAAAAGAAGAAGAGAAGAAAGCAAGGGACCTTTTCTGGGAAAAATGTGAAGGACTAAAACAGAGCAAAAGGCTGCTAGGCCCTTACAACAAAAGGGGATCGGAAATTTGCAACGGTCTTAAAAGAAAAGATCTAAGAATGATTTCGGGCTTCCTCACCGGACACTGTAGACTTAAGAGACACTTGTGTAAAATCGGAATCGAAGGTGATAGCACCTGCAGATTCTGTCTGGAGGACGACGAAACTCCGGAGCATATCCTGGACGACTGCCCAGCTCTGGCCCAAACCAGGCACATATATCTTGGCAATTACCAAGTGACAGGAAAGGCGGTGCATGCACTCAACCGCAGTAGGGCTGGACGAGTTGCTGTAAGACAGCAACTGATAGGGCACAATAGACCTGTAAGGTCGCAGTGCCTACTATTACATAATAATAATAATAATAATAATAATAATAATAATAATAATAATAATAATAATAATAATAATAATAATAATAATAATAATAATAATAATAATAATAATAATAATAATGATAATAATAATAATAATAATAATAATAATAATAATAATAATATACATCCATACACCATACACACAAAATTTCACATTTATAATATTAGTAGGATTATAATGATATTCCTTGTAGTTATAAAGATATTACATTTTATCGTATGTGCCATGCCGATTTTCTTTAATAGCAAAATAATGGTATGTGCCATACAAAATTATTCCTCTATACTCTGTGATGAAATATTACAAAAAAAACCAAATATTTACTTATAATTTGAATAAGAATAAGCAGATTAATATTTTTGTGTCGTCTTAAGTCGACGGAAGAGTTTTAACTGCACATCAGCGATAAAGAAGAGATCATATCTCATTTTATTAAAGATCCGATGGAAATTAAAATTAAACCAAATATTCTATGTGCTAGTTTTGATTTGCAGAAAGTTTTAAATACTCCTTTCGGCAAAAATATTACCCATTTTTTACTCTCGAAAATATACGTAATATAAGTTTGCATTGTCAATTCCAAAAAAATTAAATTAAACTTAAGCAAGCTTCATATTGCTCCATTTGAAAAAAAAAATTTATTAACTTTTTTTTTCAATATGGATTTTTTGATAGTTCTAACATTCAAACCATAAATGAAATTCACTCTGAGATCTGTCTTTGACTGCTTTTGTATGACATATGCTTTAACTTTAGGCAATTTTTCTAAGCTTTATGGTGCCCTTGATAGAATAGTCGACTTTACTTCGATTCGCTTCCCATAATCAAACTAAATAGATTCCGTATATGTACTGTAAGAATCAATTGCACAAAGATGTAGTTGATTATTCAATAAAAGCAGAGAAAACATTGTGGTCAGTGACAAACCGTCAACTATTAGAAATAATAAAAAATCAATTGAAATATTACCTCAAGCCTTCCAAAAAATTTATTTTGAAAATCTTTTAGGTTTTTGATTTAGTTTAGGTGAATTGACGATAGTAATACTGAACCTTAGAAATGCAAATGGTACATACATACTCGTTAGTGCATGTGAACAACGAAAACGATTTCCCACAATCATTCGTTCGCGCTACATTTTTGCGAAACAATGGAAAACTTCGAACCTAATGAATCATGGGAATGAATCACAAAGCAAATAGCAAGAAATTCCACATATCTAGCCCATACTTCTTGTTTTGCCAAGAATAGCATTCAGCATTGTGTGTATATATTATACACAAGGGGAGAAGGATATAATAAGTTTGCTCAATAGAATGTAGCAGGCAATAAACGTATATTCTTGAACAGCATTGGAAGTTGAGTCGAAATAACATGTCAGTCCTTCAATCTCGTAGTCAGAAGCAGCTGATATCCGTGACTTTAAGAGCTAGTGAAGATTGGATATGGAACTTGGATATGTAGACTTTTATAATAGAAAGGCTGTTTGAGTTTATGAGAGTTTTTGGATGACTTTGTGAGTATGTGTGTAAATCCATAAAGTAACTAAAAAAAGTAAAGATACCAACTTTGTATGCAATGTATACTGCTCTTACACATACGCAGTGTTTTATTTTTAAAACATTATTTACTCAATTTCTTGCCTTTATATTTTTTCTGGTACAAATCATAGAACTCAATTTTAAAAAAACTTCTACTAATCAAAATTAGTTGGTGATGCACCGATTTGAATATTTTTTTTTTTTTTGGTTTGTACGATATAATACAGGAATGGTTTAAAACTATTTTTTATACCCCTAAGTGATAAGGGTTCGCCACCCACCGTATAAACGTATTTGAGGTGCGGGAATGATATTTGGTATTCATGGCAATGGCATCGGAAGAAAACCTCCTCAAGAGGTTGCTCAAGGTGGGGGTGGTGCCCCAACCCCATATAAGCGATAAACATCTATTTGAGGTACGGAGATGATATTTGGTATACGTGTTAATGGGATTTAATTCTATAATTTTAAATCCGAATCTGAAGGGCTATGCTCCATTAGATTTGAAATATTTCATTCTCGGTGAAACCTCAACTTTAAAAAAGGAAGACAAAGAGGGGGCTTAGGTCGGGAGAAGTATTCGAGTTAAGTTTGGTCAAAATCCTCATAGAAGCGATATATTTGCATCCATTTAAGGAAGAGAAATGCAATTTGGTATATTTGTTAATGGGACCGAGGTGTAAGAACCATTATATACAGATAATATGTATATAATTTTTTTTTAGCTGAAGGTCTCAGCTATTAATAGATATAGTTAGATACAACATTCATTTTTATATCCTACTAATCCTACTAATATTAGAAATGCGAAAGTTTCTGAGGATGTATGGATGGATAAACCGATTGTATGAATTTTCGTATAGGCTACTTTTTACCAAAATCGTAGAGGCCGTTGCCCCACCCACCATATGAACGAAAAAAAATTTTACATATCTTTTTATAGATTTGAAGTACAGAGATGAAATACGATAGATATGTTTATGAAATAAGGAGAAATAATCCTGAAAAGTTTGGTCCAAATCGGAGGGGCAATACCCCGCCTCCCTTATCTGCGATACAAAATATTTTTCACATCTTTCAATCCATTTGAGGTGGAGAGATGAAATTTAGAATACATGTTATTAGGATAGGGAGAAGTCATCCAATTAATTTTGGTCGAAATCGGAGTTTGGTCAACGTCGGATGGCCCATGATTCCAAATTTTCCTTTCCGAAAATTCTAGCTGATCCTTTTTTCGAAATAATCATATATTTGCCATTTTTAAGTAAAACTAACTAGCTAACTTCTATTAACAAACATACAAACACATGTATATTATTTAATATAAAACAAAAAATCTTTATAACTAAATAATAATTATATTATTAATGTGATAAGAATACACATACAATATGTAGTTTATCCAATTAACACCTACATTCGTCTAAGTCATAGACAATCCTAAAAGTACAAAAGGAATATGTAATGCTAACATAAAGACATTGATCTAGTATCTGTTTACACATGTATATATATTAGGGAATATCGATTTTGTTTACAAAAAATGGTACCCAATATTTTTAATCTACGGTCATTTCTAAAATGATTTCACTAAGAAGCAATAGTTCCTGGTCCGCGCTTTTTCAGTTGAAAAATTTATTATTTTGAAATTTTATTTTATTACAATATCTTTAGTGTTTTTAGTCAGATCCTGACAAAAGATATCAACACTCTTGTTAGGACCATGACTTTTCAAAATTCTATAGAATCAAAGGACCAATTGTCCTTAAAACATAATTTTCGTCGTTGCAAGACCAATTTTATGAATCACTTCTGTGAAGAAAGATCTCAAAAAAATCAACGGTATTTATTGCCCAAAGGTTTTTTGATTGTCCTTGAAAAACCTGTATTTTTTTAAAGAAATTGATGCTGACGACAAATTCACCGTCAGAAATTTTGGAAACTTTGGCAACTTACGTTATGAAAGTTAATGTTCCAATGTACTTCAATGTAAAGTTTTACACTTCTATTGCATATGGAAGTGCACATATTTACAAATTTATAAGGACAATAAAATATTCACCACCAAATCTTCGGGAAATTGTTAATATTGTAGTCAGAAACAATTCATATTTTGCTTATCCGAAAAGTGTTTTACTGACAATGTTTTTTGATGATAGAAAATCTATCCGTGAGAGAGCCATAAAAAACAAGTAAGAAAATCACAGTCGGGCGTAACCGACTGTAAGAGGCCCTGTACCAGTGCAGGTCGCCTAACAAACACATTAAATGTTCCCCTAGCTTATGACCAAACACATGACCACTTCGAACTGCACGACTAAGTGCCTTTTAAAACATTTTTTTATGTATGAAACGAAAAGGGGGCTCAAATTCAATTGCTTATAAAATCGTCCTTTATTATCCGATTTTGATGAACTTTTCGGATTTTGGCTAAACAGGACGATATCTCTATACTGGCATACTTACTTTTTTTTGTGCCGAAGAAATTTTTAGCCTTGGGGGTGATTTTATGGGGAAGGGGGGAGGGGCAAGTTTTTAAAATAAACTTGTGAAATTCCGGAGCAGTCCTAGTCGAATGCAAAAAACACGAAGTCTCTATCTATTACCGTTTTCGAGATCCTTTCGTTCATACGGACGGACAGACGGACATGTCTATATCGACTCCTCTATCGTTCCTGACCATAATGGGGGTAACTTTGGGGGGTCTCCGATTATTATTTCAACCTGTTACATACATTTGCACAAAACCAATAGGCTCTTGTACCTTCGGTACAGGGCCTAAAAATTATGCATTATCGTAAGAAACTGTATGACCCAACAAAACTAAGAGCTTATTAAAAGCATGCAATAAATTTTGATTGTACGGAATGTTATGATTTGGTAAACCTAGATGATGACAATATTTTATCCGAGCCCCTTTTTACTGCTAAAATTACGTACGAACACTTGATAGACTACATAGAGCTTGACGATCCAAGATTGCCTGTTCCTAAAATTCCTACACATATTCAAGGTATTGAACGATGTGTCTGTCTCGAGAGGATATTATGGCAGTTGCTATCGAGAGTCGCACGAAAATACCAAGAATTGACAGCAAAAAGAACTTACTTAATAAGAACCTTCTTAGAAAACATATGTTGTGCATTCTCGGTTACAGGAAAGTAAATTAATACAAGAATATGAATATGCATGCAGGTTTTTAAGGACAAACAAACTGGGAAATAAAAAAAGCGTTGTTTTTAACGATTTTTTTTAGATCTTTATTAACAGTAGCGATCCTTAAAATTGAATTTGCAAATTATGTTTTAAGGACAATTGGTCCTTTGATTCTATAGAATTTTGAAAAGTCCTGCTCCTAACAAGAGTGTTGATACCAATTTTGTCAGGATCTGGCTAAAAACACTAAAGATATTGTAATAAAATAAAATTTCAAAATAATAAATTTTTCAACTGAAAAAGCGCGGACCAGGAACTATGGCTTGTTAGTGAAATCATCTTAGAATTGACCGTAGATTAAAAATATTGGGTACCATTTTTTATGAACGAAATCGATGCTCCCTAATATATATACATGTGTAAACAGATACTAGATCAATGTCTTTATGTTACCATTACATATTCCTTTTGTACTTTAAGGATTGTCTATGACTTAGACGAATGTAGGTGTTACTTGGATAAACTACATATTGTATGTGTATTCTTATCACATTAATAATATAATTATTATTTAGTTATAAAGATTTTTTGTTTTAAATTAAATAATATTCATGTGTTTGTGTGTTTGTTAATAGAAGTTAGCTAGTTAGTTTTACTTAAAAAATGGCAAATATATGATTATTTCGAAAAAAGGATCAGCTAGGATTTTCGGAAAGACAAATCTGCGTTTGCAGAATTTGGGTACATTTTTGATCAACCTAAACTTGCTTGAAGACCACTGTATACGTATACATTCGTAAACCATTCATCTAATTATAATGAAACTTTGAACTCTTATTTATGTGCACACGATCGAGAAGAATGTAATATGTTCCGCTTCGAAAAAAGCGGAAAATAATTATTAGAAGCTTAAAATATGCGATAGGTTTTGATTTGTAATGGTGGGTGACGGTAGAAGTTAACAGCAGGTATCATCACAGTCTATAGTCATAAGATACATATTGTAACGTGGTGTTGTAAAGGGAAAGAAAATAGATTGCATTTTAGGGCACGCTGGGTCGAATCGTTGCATGCTATAATAAATCAAATATTTATATTTGGACTTGAAAAATTTCATTCTCGGCGATACCACACCCTTACAAAAGGATGAAAAGGAGAGGGCTTAGCAACGCAAGCCGGGTCCGCTAGTATTAATTTGTATACACCTGGACGGTTATTTTTTTGTTTTTTTTTGCTACCAGCAATATATATATCGTGTCATGGAAATCTTTTTTTGTATCATTGAAAGTAACTCTGCGGCTGGATCTGAAGAATGGCTTGAATGATGGTCTATTCCATGTTATCTAATTGAGAACAAATAAAAAGTCAATTATCATAGCTTGATTTCGTTCGCAATTCCATGTGACCCAATGACGGCGCTTCACTAAAATCCGCACCAACCAGTAAATCTAAGGATGCAATGGCTTGTTACTAATGTTTATTAAACTCTCTCCAAATGCGACTATTTTTCTTGATATTGAAGCTATTCAACAAAAAATGCGTAATATCAATCACAATTTCAGCAGCTGCAATATTCTCGCTCGACTACGCGTTTCGATGTTGTACTAGATCTGCTCTATCAGTAACTAAACAGCTTTACTCGTCTCAAGACTCCCTTTTCATAGATCATGTATACATATAGTACGTTTATACGATAGCGTTATTTATGAAAACCGTTCATGAAAACCCAAACATTGGGTGTAAACATTTCGTGTATATATTTCTATTTCATGTATTTCTTCCGTCGTTGCCACCTTATATTTGTGATGTTGTATGGCAAATGTGAATTGTATGATACTATGTAGCCGCTAAATTTTTAGTTTCCAATATAAGTATAAGTAAAAATAAATAGCAAAAATGGTTAAAATTATTTATAATCCTACTAATATTATAAATGCGAAAGTTTGTAAGTATGGATGTATGTTTCTCTCTTACGGCTAAACCGCTAAACCAATTGGTATGAATTTTGGTATAGAGATAGATGGGACAATGGAAAAGAACATAGGCTACGTTTTGACAAACTACTCACATTTAAATATGAGTAGTTTAATGCTGGCTTCAATATGCCTATATATTACGTATTGTGACAAGAAATAACATATTCGAGTACGTTACAACCGTCTTAGATTGAAGTTAATTTCAAATGATTATTGATTACTGCACATAGTAGTGTTAAGATTAATATATTGACCCTGTTTCCAAAGTCGACCGTTATTAATTTATCTTCCTATACAAAGAAATCGGACTGAAGCATTTATCGAGAGGAGCGAGAGGCGGTAGTAACGCAGCTATGAATATAGCTTATTTTAATATTAGTGCAGATCATAGGCCAACAACCGACTTACCGATATATTGAGCTGATGGAAGCGGCCACGCAGCTAAAAAAATAATTACGACTAGTAGTTGCAATGCAAGTGCTCTACTCGCTCGAGTGACATTTCGCAAATGTGAATGGCCTTTTCTGCATTTACTAAGTGTTGTAGTTCCGCATTGGTGTTGTTGTAGGCCGCTGGGTTGAGGCTGGGGCCGTATTGGCCAGCGCGGCTGAAGCATTTTCCAGCTTTATCCACTTGTTTTTAAAATAGGTATCAAGGTATTGACCCTGAAAAATCTTCCGTTCTTGTGGATATAACTATGTAAGGAATTTGATTCTAATATGTCGAATTTCTATACATTTATTTACATACTCGAAACCGAATGGAGAAACAAATATTTATTTTATTTATATGTATATATTTTATATTATATTTTTGTTTCACAAATTAAAACACTTGTATGGCAGTTTTGTTTTAAAATTCCTAACTCGCTATTGTACAGTATAACCGGATTTATTTCCAAATTTTTTATTTTATCTATATATTTATTTTTTACTTGTTCGTTGCTTTTATTTACCGCAGCCGGTAGCAAGCTAGCGTCTCATATAACACAGTTATCACTAAAGCTGAGCAAGTCAAGTTGTATTAAAATAAAAATTTGCGTCGATTACGGACGTGTAAGCGAACAAGCGCTCACAACTCAACTGTTCGGTCAGAACTGATTTACCACAACTTTTTTTTGGCTCAAATGGTGACTACCGTGGCAGCGAACGAAACGCAAGATGCGATCCGGTTTGGTGGCTTTATTTTTGCTTTGTCTTTGTATGATTTCAGCTTCTTTCACTTCTCATTTTCCTCTCTAATAAAAGAGTGACTGAGGAAGTCTTTATTGTATATCTTACATTTCAATGTGCTTATTACATACGACTGTAAGTATATAGGCCGCTCCTGGTCAAAAGTAAAGTACATTCATAATGTTTCTTGGGTAAACGACATGGAAGTTCATATGTTTATTAGCTGAAAAGCTGATCAGTTCGTACTTATTTGTAAAATACTATGTAAAATTCACGAAAAAAAAATACACGGAAAACTCCACTAGCATTTTTAAATAAATTTTCAGTGTTGCTAATAATTTTTTTCTCCAATTGTATCAGAAATATATGAAAATAAAAACTTTTTTTGTAATATCACTGTGGACGATAATCAATGCAGTTGAAGAATGTATTATAGTATTATATAGATAATATCGAAGTTTTTACTTAGTCCAATATGATTATTATGACAATATGATTATTATGACCTTGAAACTTAGATTCTGAAAATTTTAAAATATAAATCAAGGAATGACCCCATTTCAATTTTTTATTAGTTGTTTAGTAAATGAAAAAGTTTTAACCCGACTGAGCAACACGAAAAATGGTGATGTCTTTAACAGTCTATGTGTATGTAAGTTCGTTTGTGGCCCTCTATTAACCAAATGCGTGGATTTTTACAAGTCAATCGATATGTCTAATTCTTGCGATCATCACTAAAGACATGGCAATAATCAAAACTTAATATGACGCCATATTTAAAAAAAAAATAAAAGACGACTAACTATATTCAATTCAATTCATTTATTTCACTCCAGATATCATTACAATGTATTGTGAATAGTAATTTAGTTAAAAGTTAAGAGTATAGGCTAATTACTTGGCTATTAATATAGATGAGTGACTTATGATAATTTTAATAATTGTTACTTTTGGGAGAAAAAAGCCTTTGAAGACTAACTATATTAAGTTAGGTATTGTTGGACTGCTCTATTATTTTTCTTATCATTTTTCATTTACTTTTATGCAATACATTTTATTTAACTGTCCATTCCAAGAATAAGAAATATCGCTGCTTATATGATACTAGCGGACAATGCTTGCATTGCTAACCCCTCTCTTTGTCTTCGCCTAGAATAATATTTTTCAAGTCTAATTTTACCACGATTTTTAATTAACCCTACGCTACGCAACCCTTTGTGTTTCTCCTCACTTCACGTAGCTGAACCCCGCCCGCTTCGCAAGCGGCCCGTAAAACCATTGCCATTACCCATTACCATTTCCCAAAGATAATATGATATGCAATCGCAAATCGCAAAAGTAAGTGAAAATGGGAGCATGCCTATATGCATATATACTACAATTTCATAAAATTTACTCAAATTGCCACTCTTAAATAAGTTGGCAACATATATCAACATATAAAAACAAAAAAAAGCAAGATCCAATTTAAATTTGGCGCCTCTCATACAATTCACATTTGCCATACAACATCACAACTATAAGGTGGCATCGACGGAAGAAATACATGAAAAAGAAATATAATCACGAAATTATTTCAGCAGTTTTGCTACTCCAAAAGAGATACCTCCAAATCATGCGTTTTCAACGCATAAACAGCTTCTTCAGGAGTTGAAAACCGCTGTCCGTGGAGTTTACTTTTGATGTGAGGGAACAGGAAGAAGTCATTTGGTGCCAAGTCAGTGCTGTACATGGAACACTTCAGGCAAACAAATGGTTGTATACCATTCAGAACTGACCGTCATTTTTTCCAGAAGCGGCACGGTCGCAACATGTCCGGATTTCGAGAAGAAACATGCGATTATTTTATTCGATGATCTGCGCGAGCGAGTAACTTTTGTTGAATTTAGCTCGTCTTAAAAGACCCAGACAGTCGACTGCTTCCGGCCTTATACTCATATATCCACGTTTGGTCACCTGTCACGATTGAGTAGACGGCTCTTGACGCACCTCGCATGAATTTCTTCAGCATTCGCTTGCACCAATCGACACGAGCACTCTTTCGAGTAATTGTCAAATTATGCGGTATGCAAAGTGAACAAACCTTTCTGACGACCAAATGTTCATGTAATATTGTATGTCATTCTAATGCCCAGGGATGCCTTAATCTCACGGTATGTCACTTGACGATCCTGCTTTATCAGTTCACACATAACATCGATGTTTTCAGGCACAACGACCGATTTTGTACGACCTTCACGAAATTTGTCGGTGAGCGAACTGTGGCCACAATGGAATTCATTGTACCAGTTTTTCACAGTGGACAAGGATAGAGCTTCATCAAGTTGATTGGTGCACTGTTGTCTTGATAAAATGGTAATAAATCATAGCACGAAAATTTTCACGGTTAAATCCCATTTTTTGGCCGAGATGAATTTTTCAGGTGCCTGTAAAGAAACCAACTTGCGCTCGTACGACAAAGTGTTCACAGTAAGTTAGGCCTTAAATGTCAGAACTTACGATAGAGATGTCAGATTGCATCTGTCAGCATGTTTCGGTGGTGTTGGCAGCATTTATTTGAATGAGCGGTGAGGATGGACAAGTTTTTAACACGAAATAATGCTAAGGAAAATAAAAGGTCTGTTCGCGTACTTTTCCAGTAAGATTTAGCCAGTAACAAATTTTGTGAGAGTAAGAAATTTTACTCTCTCAAAAACAGATTTACTGGAGAAAGTACGCGAACGACATTTAGTAAGATTTGGTAAGATTTTGCAAGTTGAGTGAAATCAGCTGATTTTAATAAGAGGAAGCACCAAAAAAGTTAAAGCGGCAAAATTTATAATTTTAATTATGGAGCAAAAACGCAAATTAGATGTGGTGTGCTCACCAAATACGTTCAAAAAAGTTGAAGAAGGTAAGCTGTGTAACAGTGTTGTCAAATTAAAGCAACAAAATTAAATTATTTGGATTTAGACGTAAATTACAGGCGGGACATGGTGCAGCAAGTGACAGGCGGCGATGAATACGATGAAATCGTATTTTCACCAAATGA